>JAQQZT010000023.1:40430353-40441467 GCA_030068275.1 Clarias platycephalus | reverse complement strand
AAATCTTCGAAAGAAAATGATCCACAGCAATCTCTCCTTCTCTCGTCCAAACAAATAACGCCAGCGCTGGTCCACCACAACTACTCCTCCCTCCGCTCTTTCCCAGCTGTCCCTTTGAAGGCAGGTCAGGGAAAGGGCAAGGCGCATGCGCACTTTGTGAGTGTGATGCATTTTTGCCGTAAAAGGGCATGGTGCATGCGCACTTCGTGTGTGTGATACAATTTTTCCCCTCGGGGCTTGCCGTAGAATCTACGGATTTTGGCATGCGCCCTTCGCGAGTGTTAAATTCAGTTTTGGTGAATGGTGGATAATAAACAGTTAAAAAGGATTTCGTGTGCTCTCGTTTTTTATTGTTTTTTTTTATATTACAAAGTGTTTAAGCGAACCCGGCATGAATGTTTATGTTCACATACAACTACATGACACACTGCATGAAAGATCATATTTGAAAAAGCATAATAGGGGCTGTTTAAAATCTTTCCAGATTGTGTTACAATTCTAAACAAACATAGCAAATAATTAGCTCATACCACTGCCTAGTGATGTGTGAATAGTTTAGAGTGCACCACCTGTAGGACAATAGATGAACTGCAAGTTTTTCAAAGATTTCAATACATGAATTGACACACAAAAGTTAATAGATAAAAATAAAATAAAAAAATTATAAAAAATTAATAGATTTTTTCCGACCTGTAATTCCTTCCAGGGGTTGATGTATAGGGTGATTAGTGTTTCAAAATAATTACCCTTAATGTCTGATTGTGTTGTATGTGAGTGTGTTTTCTTGTAACCCCATCCAGTGTGCCCCCTGCCTTGAGTTCTCTTCAATAGGCTCCAGGAGCCCCTCAACCCTCCACAGCATAAGTGTTATAGATAATGGACAGATAAAAGTATATGTTTTTTTTTTTATTCTGTGAACTATTGTTAAATTGTTATATACAAATTATACAAACTGAATTGAATTGAATATTGTATGCAAATATGTTTTGTATACAAAACTTCGATGCTTGGCCTTTAATTATTTTTGCCGCCTTCTTGAGGACCGTTGATGGGGGAGACTGTCCAATTCTAAATCCTGTCTCACTAATCAATCTTCAATTGTTTGATTTAAAAATCCGCGGCCAAGAGAGCTAAACTGGCCGAGTTCTCAGAGAGGTGGTTTGACTTTTACATCTATCGTGGCGTCGATGAGTTATATAGGTGGAAGTGGGTGGATAGCGCTTTTCACTGAGCATATGATAGCTTTTGTCCTTACTTGGTGGTAGTTGGAACAATTAAGGGGGGGAGTGACATAACAGTCACGACAACAAGTATCACTTGCATTCTCTGCACACCAGTAACACCTCCGGCTCCACAACGTGAAAAATGACTCCAACATGGAAGTGCCAAAACATGCAGTTCCTCGAATGGTAGGCATGTTCCAAACAACAGCTAGGCGCCGGTTCCTCCGCCCATTTGGCCATTTATGAATTAACCAGGGTTTATGCGGAGACGGCTCCTGCCAAGATGGCAACAACCGGCGCTTCCACAGCCGAGCTCCAAAACCGCTCTTCAGGAAACCTACGGACGACGTCACGGAGTATTTGTCCAGTTCTTTTTACACAGCCTGTGGTTGTACACAATCAGACCCCTGGTGTAGATCAGGCAGATATTGTTATAGAGTTGAATTTAAAGCAGCTGTTTTAATGACGTAAATGCTAACGTAACTGTTGCGCGATTATAAAAAGCTCTCGGTGTGAATGGGTCGGTTAGGCGCTCGAGGTGTTTGAGATCCTGAAGCATGGTGCATGATTTTCACAAAAAGGTGTTGTGTACACTCAGTAACGGTTTTCACACTCACAGATGATGCTGACACTGTTATGAGTCACAAAGAAATTCATTTTTTTGATGAATCATGAGTCCGAAGATAACAGAATCATTAAGTTATAAATAGTGAGATGAGTTCAGGGGTCGGAAACGCAAATGCTTCACAGCTGGTTATGTTATATTTATAGATTTCATGCTGTTACAGGTATAGAGAGAGAGATTATATTCCTGGTCCCTGTAGAGTGCACACCGCTGCGTGTTGTGTTCAGGTCAGCCTGCAGGAGAACAGAAAATGCAAAAGCAGCAAGGCGATCAGTCACATGAGCGAAAGAAAGAAAGAAAGAAAGTGATTAATGCTCCTCTTTCATCCCCTTCCTTCTCTAATTGACATTAAGGTAATGTGGTAATATGATAAAACTATCATATCATATTTCTAATATACACGATGATTGGTTTTGTGATGAATTCAAGGAATTCAAGGTGATCCGATCGCATTAATTTGACTTACATGCCAAAAAATAAGAGGTGTAGCATACAGTAGGGGTTTAAGCTGCATTTCTGCATACTGAGAGGTATTTATTATTAATTCATCACTTTAACAATGTAAACCGCATGAAGAAAGAAGTTACCCAGCTCTGAAAATTCATAGCTGTGGTGTTGCTCTGTGTTTCGGCTTTGATTTTCGCTAAATACGAACATCAATCGTTTTCCAGAGTGAGACTGAAACACGGAGAACGGTGTAAAGAGAACGGATCTCAGAGACGAGAGAAAGCGTCTGATCCTCACTTTGATGTGCGCCCGTGTGATACGTGTGTGAGAGAGCGTGAGTTGGGTTTGTGTGTTCACTAGAAATGGCAAAAGAATAAAACACCAAGTCATGAGAGGGAAAGAGAGAGAGACGGAGGAATGTGGACAGACGGTGCAATAATGACTCACGATGACTCGAGCCAAAGAATCAGGAACCAGAATATTCTGTCCATCTACAGAGGGACGAGTGCTGTTTTGTAGGATGTTGTTTACCTGATTAACAGGATAAAGAGGGAGGGAGGGAGATGTTCAGGCTGGAAAGAGCTACGGGCATGTGTGTATGTGTGTGTGTGTGTGTGTGTGTGTGTGTGTGTGCGCGCACATCCACGTATTGCGCTTGTTACCGGATGGAGGTTATACCAGGGTTTGGCGGGAGGGGATTACTGTTGCCATGGATACTGGCTCCTCTCATGATAGGGTGATGTGTTTTGCCTTTGTATTTCAGATTATAGTACTCTATGGTTCTGTCTTTCCATATCGAGATATCAGTATATGAAACGTGACCTTCTTCCTCGACGTGTGCTAGCAATAGGTTACGTAAACATATCTTGCGTCTTGAAAATCAACAAGCATCCACTTGCTCTCGTCACAACATCAAATTATTGGCCATGTACCAATGATGCACTTGTCCTCCATGAGGACATCTGTCCCATTGCACTGAGGGTCCAGTTTGGAGAACATCAAGAGACTTTTGTCCCACCTGGAAGACATCAAGTTGTTCATTCCAATTTAGAAGGCATCCAGGATCATTTGTCATATTCAGATGGCATTAAGCATTTTTAGTTTTATTTAGATGGCATTAATGTCTTAAGTCGCATTTAGTCCACTGTCTCACTTAGAATCTCATCTAGATTAGAAATCCAGGGTTGCCTTTCCCATTCGTAAATCATTAAGGGTTATTGGTCCCATTTGGACAGAATTGAGAGTTCCCTCTCCCATTTGGGTAGAATCAAGCATCCACTATCAAAATTGGAAAGTATCTAGGTTCTCCTGTCCCATTCGGAACATGTGAAGGTTCTTTTGTCCCAATTGGACAGACTGAACTATCCTCTGTCCCATTTGAGATGGATCCACGGTCTTCTGTGCCATTTGGACAGTATCAAGAGTCCCCTCTTCCATTTGGACAAGATCAAGGGTCTTTGGTGCAACTAGGAGGGTACAGGTGTTATTTGAACCTGTTTGGATGGCATCAAGAGTCATTGGTGGCATTGGGACAGCAGCATCAAATCTCCTTAATTTTATTTGAATGGCGTCATGTGTCTTTGGGCCGTTTGGACAGAATCGAGTGCCCCCGTCTCATTTGGAAAAACATCCAGGGTCGCCTGTCCCAGTTGGAAGCCATCCAGGGTCTCTTGTTCCATTTGTAATGTGTTTGGTCCCATTTGGACAGAGTCACGGGTCCTCTCTTCTATTTGTGATTCATCCAGAATCTCTTTTCCCATCCGGAATGCATAGAGCGTCTTTGGTGCCATTTGTACGGTATCACGAGTCCCCTTTCTAATTTGGACAAGTCTTTGGTGCTATTAGGAAGGTATGAATGTTTTTTAAACATGTTTGGATGGCAACAGGAGTCTTTAAAGCCATACTGACAGAATCAAAGCTCCTTGGTCTTATTCATAGTGCATCAAGGGTCAAAAATCAAGAATTCCCTATCCCATTTGAGAAGCATCCAGTGTCTCTTGTCTCATTCGGAAGGAATTCAGGGTCTCTTGTCCCATTTTGAATGCGTCAAGGGATTTCTGTGCCATTTGGACAGTATCAAGTGTCCCCTTTCTGATTCGGACAATTGCAAGGGTCTTTGGTGCCATTCGGAAGGCATCAGTGTTCTCTGAACCTTTTTGGATAGTTTTTGGTGCACTTAAGACAGGATCAAAGTAACAGGCTTGACCTTTCTCGGAAGGCACCAATGGTCTTGGTCCACATTTGGAGAGGTTCAAGGGTTCCCATCCCACCTGGAAATCATCCAGGGTCTATTGTCCCATTTGCAGTCCATAAAGGGACTTTGGTGCCACTCAGACAGCCTTGACCTTATTCGTAGGGCATCAAGAGTCTCTGATCACATTTAAAAAGCATCAATTTGTTAATCTGTTGTCTCTCACCATGAGAACCAGTGACCGGTGACTATCAAGCTGTTTGAAAATAAACATGAAGCTTTAACAAAGTATTCAAAAGAAAAGCGGAAAACTCATGAGCGAAATCATACTACCCAATTTGAAATGCATGGTCGTGGTAGGGTCATGGCTAAACACAGTAACAGTAGGTTCTTTGTTTCATTCATTGGTTTTAATTCATGACTTTAGCATGACGTATGTGGAAAGTTTCCTCTTTGAGGAGCACACATCGTGCAGGATCGTGCACTCGCAGCTGTGCATACTAAGCAGGAACGCTCGCATGCTGGTTTTCTAAGAGGTGCACATCTTGTAAAAACATTACACAGTCTCATGGTGGTGAACTTATTTTCAGAACGTTGTGCAGCCTGGACACACATCTACAAAGTTTTGTCTGTCAGTTAGCTTTGGGTAACACGGTGTGGCTGTTCCTCACAGAGTCACTAATAGTGTAAGTGCTTGCTATAAGATCTTGCTATAGATCATTACTTCTCTGATTGTGATCATAGAGAGCCTCTAAATGTTTTATGGGTTTGCGGTCTTTGATAATGGCATGCAGAGATCAAATCTGCATTTATATATCCATAGTGTTATGGGAGGATGCTTGGAAGAGGATGGTTTAACCTGAATTAGGTGTGGCTCCAATGCCCTGTGCTGCTCAGTGACCTTGTTCCTTGAGATCTAACACGACAAGTGTCATTTGGTAACCTGATGTACTGTAACTAATGAAGGTTGGAAATAAAGCATGATTATTGTTTTAGGAATGGAGTGAAGCCAGGGTGGGATTTTGAAGAATCTAGATGTAGATCAAAAGTAGTAGAAAAATGGTCATCAGTTCAAAGTCCTTTGTTTTCTTGTGTTGTTAGTAGGCATCAAGGGTCCCCTATCCAGTCCTAATTTGGTGTAGAACAGACATTGGTGTTAGATCCTGGAGAACATTAGAGCCCACAGGAACTCTAAATCGAGGGTCAGGAAGTAATTGCTCTATCACATGCTCCAGGTACATTACCAGGTCTCTGGAAAGTTGCATCAAGCGTTTAAGGTAAAGGAAATGGCTAAAATATTGTACCTACGGCAGTGGCTTCATTCCTAAAAGAAATATTAACTGTAAAGTCAGTCTACTTTCCCCATCTCAAGACCTCATGACACTCGTCAAAAAACTTGCCAACACTGAACCTCGATTTCCCCTTCAGACGCAAAGTTCTCGCTCACCGCCAAGTTACCATGACTCCCATGCATGCTGCTATAATGTACTGTCGTCCTCCGCCAATGGCTGCCACAATTGATTTTTTTTTCCCGTAACTAAAGTTTAGAGTTGTGTAACACTGTAGGCGAGATGACTTGTCTAAGATGAATGCGGTGGTTTCTTCTCAGTGAAACTGCCATTTGTTTGAGAAGTAAATGATTCAGGCCAGGATGCACACAGCAGCTCGTGAGGGCTCTACAGAAGAAAAAAAAAAAGAGCTGGAAGGAAAGAAAGAGATTTAACCAAGAGATACCCAAAGGTTCTGTCAGGGGTCAGATGGAGTCCACCAGAGGCCACCTGTATTGACTGTGGATCTTTCACAATTTTATCTGCTCTACCGAGTTCAAGTCACAGCAAAAAAAAACTTTTGTTTCCTACATCTGTTTCTCTCTGGCTTACTCAAAGTTGGTTTCAAAATGCCAACATACTCTGGCGCGACCTGTAGGTGGAGGGAGGAAATGAATTTCTACATTGGAAGCAGTATCACAGCTCTCGAAATGAGTATGCTTTGTATTGTTTGTAGTTACTCAAATCGATCAAACTGAGAAAGCACAAGGAGCTTTTATTGTGGAGTACTAATGGTAGTTCTTCGTAAGAGACGAACCGAGAGACACCAGCAAAAAATCAGGATGCAAACAACTTATCCTTCCGTGCAAATGCAATAAGTTGCACTTACTTCCCGTTGTTTTGTTTTGTGATGATCCACGTCTTTTGTTGTATTTCACGGGTAATTTGAGAATAGTTAATCTACATCAAGTAAACAACCGCACTGTTAACACCGAGACTCAACCAGGCATGGAATGGTTGCTCGGTTAAATCCCCTGGACAATGAAAGAAAAGCCAATCACCCTGGCAAACACCAAGCGACAATCACTATGTCTTGGTACCAAGGTTGTGGACTCCCACAAGAAAAGGTGTTCGTCTCCATACTTCTGTATGCTTTCATTTGTTTCCTTGACTATAAGGTTGTCTGGAGGATGAGGCAGTCACTCATATCTACTGCCTCGAATTGCAGGCATTTCAAAGTCTTTCAGTTCAGTTGAAAAATCCGTCTTCTTTTCACTTCTCGTCGTCCATCTGGATATCACGCGTCATAAGCGGCAAATGATGGCTGAAAGCTCTTCTGATTTTTAGAGATGGTCTCTGTTTTCAAATAATCATATGATTAACCAGGTTACATCATTAAAACTGGCATAGGTATCAAGCTTTAGGATAAAATCAGTGACCTTTTCCGGGCAGTGAACAAGGACACAGAAAACATTCCTTATGTGTAAAAACCTGCTGCCAAACTTGCCTGAGCAACTGTGTCACATTAGTCAATAATGTGTTTATATAAATTACATAACCAAGAGGCTGGATATAAATAGAGATTGGCAGGCAGCCTACATCAGAACCTTGTGGAAATCTGTATGCTAAACTGGTAACGATCTATCGAGCAGGAGGTAAACCTGGTGAACTTGAGTGTTTTCAATTGTGCCCATTAAAATTGTGTTCACTGGTTCAAGTGCCGAAGTCCAACAGGAGGTCATTTACTACTTTAACCAAATCTGATTCTGAACTACAATGTTCCCAGAAACCGAATGGGAAACACATTATTCCTGGCATTCAAGAGCATTATATTTAGTAGACTTAGTAATATTGTGTCCGATAGACCGTCCTTGTACTGCGCCCTCTAGTGGTCATTGACTGTACTGTGTCTTCAAGCTGCAGACCTCACAATATCCGAGTCAACCTGAATCATTGTTAGATGAGTAACTTTGGTAGGTTGACACTACAGTAAATCATCTCAAGCCTCATGATTAGATTAGATTAGATGAGATGAGATTATCAGTGGTAACATGTGATTGAGGTAACTTGATCAAGTGCTTAGTCAAGCATACTCGGTCTAGATCAGCGCTTCTTAAACCTGGTCCTGGACTTTTAGGTGTTCAGGACCTGTGGTCTAGAGGATGGCATCAAGGCCGAGATGTTGTTGAATTAACGCGCCTGTCGGTTTATACTCATTAGAGGACGGTGCCGCATGTATTGGATTTAGCTCCTTTCAGTTTCCACAACGACACACACGGGAGGACTGATTGTTCCACCGCTCCCGCCGTCACATTTTCCCCCAATTGTGGGCCTCCATTTTAGAAGACTCCCTGATGAGGAGCACAAAAACAGGGGAGTGTGGAGACGGCGCGTCGAACAGACTAGGTGCTGAATGATTCATGTTTGTTAAATAATGCATGTTTATTACAGCAGACCACGAAACACTCTGAAAACACTCGCACATGCGTGCGCACACTCGCACACGCACATTCATCTGTTTAAATACGTTTCGTGAACTCGTCGTCCTTTCCCCATCTTCCGCCGCTTTCTTTTCACGATCGTCCGTCTTCCCGCGTCTGAGATCTGAATGCAGTGTTTAGAGCGATGTAGGAGTTATTTATTCGTTAACATCCAGAGATTCATCATTCCGACCCTCTCAGGCTTCTTCCTGGAAGTCTGAGTCATGATGCGCTTTCTCTCTGGTTTTCTCTGTACTCTAGTAAGCACACACACACACACGCCTTTTCACACTTTAATTAGCACTTTCACGGTGAAGGTGAGACTCCACGAGTGTGTAATAGACAGCACACCACCTCAAAGACAGAGAGAGAGAGAGAGAGAGAGAGAGAGAGATTGGTTAAATGCACATTGTTACCCCGGTACACAATAAATAGAAGGAAGGATGGAAAGAAGAGGTGTGTGTGTTGGTGTGTGTGTTGGTGTGAGGTGCTGAATCATTATCCTCGGCGGGGTGTCGATTCCGTGCTCACACTGATTCGACTGTATTTATGGACGTGATGCGTTCGTGCAGACACACACACACACACACACACACACACACACACATGTGCGGGTGAGGCAAAGCTCCTAGTCAGACTGTATTTTTGGACAGCTTGAACGGTAGACAGGGCGAGCTCGGCACATCAAAATGCACGGACTGTCCGCCCCTCTGTACTGCGATTGGTCGGTACAGTCCCCGCCCCCTTATGTGTGTATGGACAGCTGGCATCCTCAAAGATTTCTGAAGGACTGTGAGAATTTTAATTTCTAGATCCGATGCGGTATAAATCAGAACTGATTGAGGAAAGTCAGAATTCACGTTTTTAATCAATTTAAGTACAAATAAATTAAAACTCAACCAGGTATAAAGAACAAAATCCTCTCTTTCTTTTTATCTCAGATTTTTTTCTTCTCCCCTTTTCTCTCTCTCTCTGATCTCTCTCTCTATCACTATTTCTCTCTTGTTCTATCTCTCTCTCTCTCTCCCCCTCTCTCGCTCGCTCTCTCTGCCTCTCGTTGTCTTTGTCTCTCCATCTCTCTGTCTTTTTCCTCCTTGTCTCTCTCTGTCTGTCTCTCTCTCTCTCTCTGGTCTGTTATAGGGTGGTGCAGGTTTTCCACTTAGCATGCGTACCATAGTAGCGAGAGCGACAGAGTGAGAGAGGTTTTAGAGCGCCCTCTGCTGCTCAATCACCAGAACTAAGAAAAGCAGACTTCTATCAGACTCGTATTAGACGCGGTATATGAACTTTATTAAATATTTCACTGCTATAAATAAACAGCTCGGGGTTTAGGTAGCAGCGATCGGTCTTTATCTTCCGCTAATCAGATCAGTTGGGCTGTGTAGAGTGTTCTGGAAGCTTCAAGCCCTTTTCTAACAAGGTTAATGTTGATTTTGTGAACGCAGTCGTCTACAGTCTGGACTCCTGTCTGTATGAACTTTACTCTTCAGTCCCAAGTGGGCGGGGCTAATCTTGGCCAAATTTTATGTAAGATTGTGTCTTTCCCATCATAATCTTTTCTTATTTTTCATACAATCTGGGCGACATTTCGTTAAATCCTAAATAAACCTTATTTATTTGTTCCCAGTAGGTAGGCGTTTCCATGATTCAGGCGTGCGGTTCTAAGCGCGGGTGTTTGTGTGCAGATCACGGGGGCGATCCTCCTCGCGGTGGGACTATGGGGGAAGTTCATGCTCGGGCCGTACATCTCCCTGATCGCCGAGAACTCCACCAACGCGCCGTACGTCCTCATCGGCACCGGGACCACCATCATCGTCTTCGGGCTGTTTGGCTGCTTCGCCACCTGCAGGGGGAGCCCATGGATGCTCAAACTGGTGAGGAAAACAAAACAAAACAAAAAGAGAGCGCACGGCAACACTCACATCGTCACATAACGCTTGTAAAGTGGCCGAGTGGCGTCACGCCAGCAAACAAAGCTGCGTCTAGACGCGGAGGTAACCAAGGCAACGAAATTTTTCCCTGAAAGTGTGGAAGTGAAGTTGAGATCTTGAAGAGACTTCAGTGTGATGTATCGCTATAAACCATTTTACATATTTGGGGAAACTTAAGTGTGATCTTAAATCTTGAACATTCCACATCATGACATGTTTAATTACTTATTCCAGGTAACATGAATATGAATGAAATGTAAAAACCCGATTATTTATTATCATCTTACCGTTTTTTAAAATGATTATTATTTAAGTCTATTAACAATTAACAGTTTCAAAAAGGATTCCATTTTTCACACTATTAATATATAACCTCTTCTTTGTACTGTCTTATGAATATTAAATATAGGGGAGGGGTTTATGCAAATTTGCTCATTTATCACATGCGTATCCGAAATGATTCGCTTAAGCCATGAATAAATCAAAATAAATCCATCCCCCACCGATGGATTTGTTTATTGTTGATCGGTTCGTCTCACGGCATTTATGTTTACGGTTAAGCCACAGCACCTGCGAACGTTTGTGACTCGTTGCTACGGAAACAGACAACCAGAAACGGGTTAAAGCAGTGATCAAACTGAACACAAATGAAACTAAACCGCAGAAAGGTGAGAGGGCGAGGGGACGCGATCGTCTGCTTTCACTTTTGTGCCGAATTTACAAGCCTCGTTCCCACGATCCAGTAGACATGGAGTGGGCGGAGCTACAGCATCTCTGGCGAGATTTTTACATTAAAACTTGAGCATATGTTTTTCACGCCTGCTTTACCCACACCTCGTTTATTAAACGATTGTTTGTAAATAACCTGCACACTCTCACACACACTCTCTCACACACACTCTCTCCTCTGATCCTCGTCCCTCCTCCTGTGTGTGTTCTTCTCTCTTCA
>JAQQZT010000023.1:40386506-40400664 GCA_030068275.1 Clarias platycephalus | reverse complement strand
AGATAGATAGATAGATAGATAGATAGATAGATAGATAGATAGATAGATAGATAGATAGATAGATAGATAGATATTTGGATATTCAGTGTCTACTTTATTGTTCCTGTAGGAAATTACAAACATCCAGTAGCAAGGATAGTAATACAATACACAAGTAGTTGCATTATGGCTAATGGAAACATGAAGTATAATACACAATATACAAAGAAAAATATATAAATACATTGAAACATTGAATTGAATATGTGCAAAATATAGACAAATGAGGATGTATAATCTGTGGATTATATTGTCACTCCAGCAGAAAACATAAGAAAGCTAAATTAAGACGCCGGACACGTCCTGCGCTCGAGTGCATAATTGACCGCTGGAGGCTCCTGGTCTCGACTGCTTTGCTGTTTTGTTTGTGGTTTCAGCCTATTCAAATCTGTCACCATGGAGGTTTACCTGTTCCAACACGCACTTCGTTCCTGGACAGGCCATAACGTGTCCCGTCTTTGTCCAGCTCACACAATAGCGAACATAAAAAAAGAAGGAGGAACGAATAGGCTTTAGGATATCGCCTGTTTCTCCAAGAGAGTGCGAGGTCGACGAACACGTCATAAACACACAGCAGCCGTAGATCATCACGTACCAGAGGGATGATATACAAGTGCTTCCTTTCTGTGCTGTAAAATAAACAGCTGATTATGGACGTGTCGTAAACTGGTACCAGTTTGGAAAAAGGTCATTATCTTATCAGACGTCAAGCAGCAGAATAACTTTGACTGGACGTTAGCATCAAGTAAGTTTGGACAAGGAAGTTGATAGAGTTTTAATGGAAGTTAGAAAAAGAACAAAAAAAGGCCATAACACATTAATCATTAACACATTTATGGCGATGAGGATGGTTTATATCATGTTTTTGATGTCAGTGTTAAGCTAAGCTCTTACCTTAAACAAACTGAAAACTACAGATATGTGCATCGCTTCGTTCAGGTATTACCAAGAAAAACATCAAGAGTTTAGTTTGCTAGCAAAAATGACCTCACTATTAGACAATGTTTAGTTGAATCGATCCTGAGTGTTCAATTTGTCATATTAACAAGAAAAAAATTTACACGATTATGAGAATCAAGCGACATAGTAATCGTGCAACTAGATTTTCTTCATTTTATGCAGGTATAATCGATCGTCTCAAGCGGTTACAGTCCAATGCACAAAAATTAAAACAAATCCTATAAATGTGGTGTTATCTTCTCCTGACATTTATAACATTGCAATGAATGTAGACTCATAATAAACAAAATAAACATTACACTATAACAAATGATACCAAAATTTGTTCTGTTATGTAAACCTGAATTGTAATGTTAACATTGCAATGTTAATGTAATTCGTACGTTAAGAATGTACTCTTCCTAAGGGGCTGCGTGTGAAATTCGCCATGTGATCGTGTGGAGCTGATATGTTTCATCGTGATTGTGCTTTTTGTTTTCACGCTATCACGCCCCGTTTAGACGACACTAGCAGGGAGAGAGGCGTCTGAGCGCTTTCACTTGATGCAGCACAAACAGTCATCTCCAGACAGTTTGCTGTTGCCAGGAACAACATTTGGAACAGATGACAAACAAATGCTGACTGCTCTCGGTCTGGAAGGCCAAAAGTGACGACGCCAAGACGAGACACTAAGTCGATTGCATCGTTTGCGAAACGCTGCCACTACTGCCGCTGGTGTTCCAAAATTAAACATGATAAGTCGTCAGACTGTTCTGACGTCAAGTTGCAGCTGTATGTGTGAGGAGGCCGTATCGTGGGCCAATGTCGACTCTACAGTGTCTCAATTTTGAACGTCTGGACACAGATTTACGTTTAAAATTTTACTTTGACAGAAAGAAACTTATACCTGCAACTTTTCTCTTGTCCATGAGCATTCTGTACATAAAGGAATATGATAAGGGAAGCAGCCGAGATCATTAGCGCCTCTGGTGGGTGTACATACTGTAGCTTGTCTGTTTAGCTATGTGAAGCATAGCGCCATTTTGATTAGCGCAGTATTTAATTCCTGCTCAACTAGGTAGTATTAAAAGCTATCTACAACTATTAGTGTTTTGCATCAGCGCTTTTAAAAATAAAATAAGACAGGCCATGCCCACATTGACACTGGTAGCTGTAGTGTGGACTGTCAGAATGTTGTCTTACATACATTACAAGTATTTAGGTGGAGTCTATGGAGGACATACTTACTGCATGTCTTTTGGGAAGACTCCTGGGCAGGAGACGAGTCCTCAGTAGTGCTGCACTGTTGCACTCTGGTGTGGCGTGTGTATCTACAGTTCTTCCCTTAGACATTTTTATTTGCTGTAAAGTAAACACTCGCGTCCTCGCCACCGAGTGAGTGCGCTATAAATAGACATCTCCCAGTAAGGTATGAATAACAGCTTAGAGTCCTAGAGAGTTAGATTTTGAGCGTCTTATCAAAATCGCTCAATGTTAGAATGAAGAGCGTGGTGAAAGATCTAAATCGGTCTGATCAGCTAGCAGGTGGACTATCCTTGTAGACTGTGATTCACTCATTCATTCATTTATTCATTCTCATCTCCACTAAGCACTTCCTGTTGAGTGTCGTGGTGGTAGGAGTATACTCCTGGACAACATGTTTTTTGGAAAGTGTGATAAAACTTGAGAACACGGAGGCACTCAAAAGCAGGAAGAACCTGACAGGAACCTGAGGTCAGGATCAAACCTGGAACCCTGGGGAACCCTGGATCTGTAAGACTGAAAACAGACTGAGAATGAAATCTGCCTTAAGTGATTTAAACAGGAAGCTAGTCTGGGTGAACTTTAACCATGCGAGTACCCTCGCTCTGTAAAGCGCAGAAGACTGCGGGAAGTCTTGCGCGATCTGAAGCTCTCTCGGTCGTCCGTATCAAAAGCATAATCACAGAAAAGACTCATATTCGCTTAAATCCACACCAGCTTTTTTTAAACGCTTGCGACAATCAATAAATGATGGATGCTCGAGGAGCCTTTTATAATCTCGTTGCCCTGGTTTACATCATCTGCACCGTGTCTTACTGAACGTAGCGTACGGAAAGGAAAAATGAGTTCGAGGTCTCCTGGCAGAGATAACAATCTGCCAGAGCCGGTGTGAGCTGCACAAGGATATCTAATAATGGTAGGCCTCTATACGTGATACATATGTTCATGATATAACAACATGACCGTGAAAGGACGTATCACGAAAATGTCTGGGTTTCAGAAAGGAGTTTTGATTTAAGCAGTTATATGAAGTAGAGAATAACATTAAAGGACACCTTTTATACAAAATTCACATATTGTTAGTTTTTGTTGTCATTCTGGTGGGTCTCCAGTGAATGTGTGTGTGTGTTTGTATGTATGTGGACAAAATGTGTGTAAGGAAAAAAAAATCTGTCTTTCCTAAACAATACAATTTGAACCCCCCCCACCCTCAATGTGACATCATATAAGAAGACCCTTCACCCATGACTTGTTGCTCAGCTCTGCTGTTTTATGAAGGGCGTGGCTCAGGAGTATCTCATTTACATAAACACTGAAATGAGAGGTGTTCCAGAGAGCTGTGTTAACTTGTTAAAGTCATAGTCAAACACGGGACCTTTAATGTAGGCCCTTACTGCTTATATATGTGTTTTAAAATTGATTGTTTTCACACATAGTACAAAGTGAGGCAATTTTCATCACTGGCTTGTTTAGGGAAAGAATAACGATCTTCTCTTTGTATCTCGCCTTCCACGGTGTAATGACTGCAGTCTAGCGCTTAAACCAAACCCTGTGAGGATCAACCTGGACACCAGCTCCCAGCCCTGGAGATCTGCAGCAGGGAGAAGGGCCAGTAGGACACTCGCCCCAGCTTTATCACACCTGAGTCATCTCATCCAGGAAAACTGTAGGAGGAGAACACACACAGGACTGAGAAACACCAACCTGCATGGGTTTTTTTCTAACCTCTGTACAGCAACAGCATATGTGATGAAACACAGAGTGTGTGTTTTACAAACAGGTGGAAAGTAAAATTTCAGTTTAGCGCCCCTAGTGGATAAAAGAATAATACAGAAATATAAATCTGTAAATAGATATAGGACGTTTTTAGCAGTTTAATTGGGTCACTGTTGATTCTGTAGACAAGCGAATCAATATCTGTGTGCTTTATAAATGCATTATATGCATTTCACATACGACGGAATGGCCAGCATTTTACAACAGCTATAATGATATAGCTACAGTATGCTAGAAGCTGAAAAGTGGTATTAAAGCTAACTATAATTGATATATTTATTTTTGCGAGATGATTTTCCTAAATATGTCCCTGTATGTACAGTAGAAGCTTGATTTAGCTAATTAGCAAGTATTCTGTAGACTGAGTTGGCTGTGCAAAACTAGCTAAAATACTTAAACACAAACAGAGCTTGATTTGAAATTTTGGCTGTTGAACAAACATGTTAGCATGTTTCTAAATCCTATAATTTCATTTTTAGATTTACTTTGTAATATCTAAATGTATCTTTACCTCACAAACCTAATAATTTTCTTCCATCATACTGCTAAAGATGGCTAATAATAAGCACTTGTTCCTGAGTGCAAATTTTAAAAGTGTTAGTTTGTGTAGTAAAATTAACCTGACAATAAATGTTCCAGTTTAGCTTGTTGTTTGAAAGTGTGTAACTAGCAATAGAAACCAAATGCTAGCATACACGTAAAACACTCAACATGTCTAATAATACGTTTTAAGTCAGTTATGTAATTCTATCATTGCTGTTAACGTAAAGTTGGCAAGTGTTTTTCGATCTTGAATGCAGGCACTAGGAACATCTGAAAGAGAACTTGAGCTCGGCAGCTGCGGTGGATTTGCTTACCAGGTGTTTTCTCCCAGAGTCGTATGTCTGGCTCAGGATTTGGAAGAAAATGTGACTGAGGAAGTGACTGAGTAACATGATGTAACCAAATCCCTGTATTATTTTTATAGCCTCAATCTGGAAATCTCCAATCTAAGCTCTATTCCTGATTGTTGGATTGTCTAACAAAAATAGTGTAATTGCCCAAAAACCAGGGGATGGGACAGAACTTTTTCAGGTTTTATTTAAAAGCTTTTGTGCTGTATACATATACATATTTGTGTATATAAAAACAAATATGCCATATTCTACAGTTAAATTACACCTACCTCTGTATAAAACTGTGCTAATCAGCTAGTACGCTAGTTAGTTAGCTCAAAAAAATATTGAATGAAAGAGATTTCCTTGACATTTTTTCATTCTTAAAAATTTCCTATAGTTGAAGACTTTTCAAATGTTTGAGAGATGGTTAAAACAACATAACCAGAGTTACATTAACAATTCACCAAATCATTTTCAACAAACTGCACTTGGTTGTTTAGGTTTGCAGATTAAATCCTGCTGTCGGGAAGGTAGCTGAAAACAGTATTATGCCTAAATTAATTTATTAACTAAGCTATGTGCATAGTCATAGAGATTTGAATAAACTCCTAACCTGAATGAAGCAAAAACACCAACTCGCTACCTTGCTAAATTTGTTGGCTATCTAAAAAACTGATTAATAAATATTGACAATTTAGACGTTATTTTTTCAACTTGCTAGCTAGTGTGGAATTTAATCTGCAAATCTAAAACTTTTTGAAAAAATTATTTTTGCAAATTGTCGATATGCATTTTGCTATGTTGTTTTATTCATCTAGCAAACTATTTTAAAATCATATTAACATATTAAATCAATTTTTTTTTATTGTTAGCAAATTGCATATCAAAATTAACTAGTTATGTTTCTAGGTTGTAAAGCCCTCTGAACCCACAATGCTTTAGTGAGTAGTGTAAAGTTACATAGCTGATAAGACTTCCTATGTACAATTGTAATTTCCTGCTAATTAGCTCACATGCTAGTAAAAGCAGGAAAAAAAGGAAGTTTCCAAGGTTTCAGCTTGCTAACTAGATGTTCGGCAGTTGTCATTTAAACAGTTAAGAGTTGAAGTAATAAAATATATTAAAAAATGTTTTACGTAGCAAACGTTAAAGACGTTTTTTTTTTTTTTTTTTTGCTTGGCGTTTTGAACAAAAAGTGAATTGCGTCAGACCTGCAGTGCCTTCTGGGTAAGTGAAATATGCCAGTCGTGTTGATCCCTCATCCGACAGCCGGCTAATAAACTTCAGTCAAGCTGCCGAAATCACGGAGCGGCCGTTACGACGGCGACGGAGGCTGAGATCGCCCCGAGGTGCAAATGGGGAGGGCAAGTCAACGAGGGCGCTTTTAAAAACAGCAACGTGTTTGTCAGCCTGCTCGGCTGATGTAATAACAGCCTGTGGCGTGAAAGATTTTTCCACACACGTCGAGAAAGAGAGAGAGAGAGAGAGATAGAGAGAGAGAGAGATTCCATGGATCTGATAAATAATTCAGAATTTTTAAGCCGTTCAGATTTCCACACGCGTCTGTCTCAGGTTTCTCACATCCGAAATGTTCGACTTTACGGCTAGTTAATGTGACCTCACTATAGACTATAGAAATCATCACCAAAGTTTGTGGCTTCTGTCAGCCTTCTGCAACTTCCAGAGCATTAAACGTGCTAATTGTGCAAATTTTGCTAATTTTCATCAAGCACAAAGGCATCTCTGTTATTATTGTGCTAATCATGTATTGGCTATAGGCTGCACTGCTGTCAGGTGTCAAACTACCAAACCAAGTTTTTCAGGAGATGTTCAAGGAGATGGAATATTATATTTGTTAATTTAATTATTTATCATATATAAAAATTGTTCCACAACCTCGAGATTGTTAGCAAGGTGTCGGTTAAATGCGCTCAATAAAATTACTAGTGAAATGCAGCAAAGCGCTAGCATGACTTTGGATTACGCTAGCATGGTAGCATGAGTTATGCTAACTTCAGTTTTCAAATATCAAATTTTTGTGTCATTTAACATGACATCGTCGGTCAATGTTTTTAAAATTAATTAAATTATCTTTTTAATTAATATTTTGAACTAACTTCAGTCTCATTAAAACCTGTCAGCTAATTTAACATCAGATTCACGCTGTATTGGAAGCTGGTGAGTTAGCATTTTTGCTAGTGAAATGTAACTTATAGTTCACCAAGACAGGAAGATAACAATAATAGTGTTGATGATTGGGTCTGATGGTGGCCGTTTTGTTCCCCCTGGCTTTAACAATGTACTGTATATTAGGACACACGAGGCGTATGCTAAGCGTTTGTGCATGTGTGTGTGTCAAAGCGGATACTGCTTAATTGAGCTTGACAAACGGGGCCGCTAATCGAACTGTAATTAAATGTGTAAACAGATCCGGCTGTATTTATGTCACGTCCTCTTAATAAACCTGCGGCAGGAATGTTAATTATGTTAATTAAGCCGTGGATCTGCGAGGAGCTCCGCGTTTGACCGCTGGAGCCGCGTTTAATACTCGGGGCGGGTTTACGTGCGACGCTCAGGATTCTGTGTTAATATATTAAAGCAGCTGAGCTCAGGTCAGGTTTCGTGTGAGAGCGGAGAGATCTGGAGCTGATCCCAGGTCAGCACTTTACACACTGTACATCAATAATTCAGTGATCTTCTTCAGAGAGGCGTTCTGTTACCACCTAATTCTAATCAGTTATTTAGGCTAGCTCACGAATATGGACAGATGAGTTAGCCTGTTCGCTAGTAATGAAAATTCAGACTTTTCACTAGCTTATGTTAAGCATGTTTCATAATTGTGTTTTTGGATTTAGTGTAATGCTAATTTGTGTTAGAGTCTAACAGGAAGTGCGAATTAAGGAGGTGTGGTTCTTGTGTCAATCACTGTGAAGGAGGCATGGCCTGTTTGTATCCTTCAGTGAAAGAGGCCTTTGTATGTGTGTGTTTGTGTGAATTCCATTAAAGGAGGATGGCCTGTGTATGTGTCAGTCAGTGAAGGAGGCGTGGTCTGTGAGTGTGTCAGTCTCAGTAAAGGCAGTGTGGCCTTTGTGTATCAGTCTCACGAAAGGAGGCGTGGCCTCTTCTCATCAGTCAACGGTAAATGAGGAGTGGCCTGCTTGTCAGCCACAGTGAAGGAGGTGTGGCCCCTGCGAGTGTCGTCTCAGTAAAGGAGGTGTGGCCTATGTGCATGTGTGTGTCAGTCACAGTAAAGGAGGTGTGGTTTCTGTTTGTCAGTCACAGTAAAGAAGGTGTGGCCAGTGTGTGTGTCAGTCACAGTAAAGGAGGTGTGGTTTCTGTTTGTCAGTCACAGTAAAGAAGTTGTGGCCAGTGTATGTGTGTGTGTGTTTGTGCATGTGTGTGTGTCAGTCAGAGTAAAGAAGGTGTGGCCAGTGTGTGTGTGTGTGTGTGTGTGTGTCAGTCACGGTAAAGGAAGTGTGTTTTTTTTTTTTTGTCAGTCACAGTAAAGGAGGTGTGGCCAGTGGGTGTGTCAGTCTCAGTAAAGGCAGTGTGGCCTTTGTGTATCAGTCTCACGAAAGGAGGCGTGGCCTCTTCTCATCAGTCAACGGTAAATGAGGAGTGGCCTGCTTGTCAGCCACAGTGAAGGAGGTGTGGCCCCTGCGAGTGTCGTCTCAGTAAAGGAGGTGTGGCCTATGTGCATGTGTGTGTCAGTCACAGTAAAGGAGGTGTGGTTTCTGTTTGTCAGTCACAGTAAAGGAGGTGTGGTTTCTGTTTGTCAGTCACAGTAAAGGAGGTGTGGCCAGTGTGTGTGTCAGTCACCGTAAAGGAGGTGTGGTTTCTGTTTGTCAGTCACAGTAAAGAAGGTGTGGCCAGTGTATGTGTGTGTGTCAGTCACAGTAAAGAAGGTGTGACCAGTGTGTGTGTGTGTGTGTGTGTCAGTCACGGTAAAGGAAATGTGGTTTTTTTTTTGTCAGTCACAGTAAAGGAGGTGTGGCCAGTGGGTGTGTCAGTCACAGTAAAGGAGGTGTGGCCAGTGGGTGTGTCAGTCACAGTAAAGAATGTGTGGCCAGTGTGTGTATGTTTGTCCATGTGTGTGTCAGTCACAGTAAAGGAGGTGTGGTTTCTGTTTGTCAGTCACAGTAAAGAAGGTGTGGCCAGTGTACAGTATGTGTGTGTGTGTTTGTGCATGTGTCAGTCACAGTAAAGGAGGTGTGGTTTTTGTTTGTCAGTCACAGTAAAGAAGGTGTGGCCAGTGTGTGTGTGTGTGTGTGTGTGTGTGTGTGTCAGTCACAGTAAAGTAGGTGTGATTTCTTTTTGTCAGTCACAGTAAAGGAGGTGTGGCCAGTGTGTGTGTCAGTC
This sequence comes from Clarias platycephalus, assembly GCA_030068275.1. Classification (NCBI taxonomy): domain Eukaryota; kingdom Metazoa; phylum Chordata; class Actinopteri; order Siluriformes; family Clariidae; genus Clarias; species Clarias platycephalus. The sequence goes on along the minus strand of JAQQZT010000023.1, from coordinate 40,391,410 downwards.
ACAGTAAAGGAGGTGTGTTCTCTGTATGTAAGTCTCAATAAAGGAGGCGTGGCTTTTATGTTAGTTTCAGTGGAGGAGGCGTGTCCGCTATAAATTTTGGTTTGTATAAGGTGACGTAGCGGTCAAGGATGTCGTCTGTATGTCTGCACTGGACTAATGTAATAGTGTTATTATTCTTCTCTCTGTATCTCTCTTTCTCCTTCTCTCTCTCGTTCCTCTCCTTTTCCTGAGGGCTTTCGCTTTTTTTTTAAGGCATGCAAAATTGTCGTATGTGGCTGATGTTCATGATTTACACCAGCGAGAGAGAGAGAGAGAGAGAGAGGGGGGGGAGGCCGAGCGGAAAGGGTAATGAGGGAAAGAGCATGATGAAAAGAAGAGGCGAGCAGGGAACCGGAGGAAAGGGAGGCGCGAGGGAGCTGTAATTGCCGGCTGCCCGGAGACCAGGAAGAAGTGTGTTATGTGTGAGTGTGCGAGTGTGAGTGTGTGTAAGTATGGGGGGGCGGATTGCGGTGGAGTGGAGCGAGTGTGAGAGAGTTCATGTGTGTGTGCGTGCTTTGAAATTAGATCCGCTGCCTGGTACACGGTGCCTAGGATTTTGCACAAATCCCTCCTTTCTCACGCTGTGTGCGCGCGTGTGCATGCACTAGCTAATACTTTCCCTACAGAAACGCATCACACTAGGATCGCTAATCGCCTGATTTTGTTCATCCGGCCAGTAAATGATGCAATCTGGTGTGACTCCAGCGTTTAGGTTCATGTAGATGAGTCAGAGGAAGCGGATGTGCAGAAAATTAAGCGTTTTCATGCGCCGTGCTCTCCTCCAGTCGAGGAGCCGGGCGGGTGTTACTCGCGTCCGGTGTGTGACCGCTACTTAAGGGCACAAGGCCGCTTGTCGTTAGCCAATCAGCAGTCAGTCGTGCGGAACGAGAATGTGGCTCATTTTCAGCCCAATTAAATTTTGATTAATGCCTTCGCTCTGAGAGAGCGCACGTCTCGACAGGTCAGGAGCTCGCAGTGCGGGCAAGTGAGAGAGACTGAAAACTGCCTCTGTGTGTATGTGTGTGTGTGTGCATGTTAATAGAAATGCAATCAGTTTGGCACAGCTTTGGACTCCATTTTGCGCTGTGCTTCCCGCTAATTTGCTGTGTGAGATGCTTTTCTGCTCAACACGGCTGTAAAGAGTTGAGCTCGTCTTCCTCTAGATCTGGGTATAAATGTTTTTTCCGCATTGCACTACACGGCTGATTGGATACTGAATGACAAGGTGTTCCTATTAAAGTGGCCTATGAGTAGATATAAAGATTTTTTTTTGTTGTTGCAAAAAACATGGTCGTTTAAGGATAACAGGTATGAGGGCCCTCTGGCCCACAGTGCTCTGTGTCTGTGTGTGTGTGTCGTCCTCCGGGGCTGTCGCAGGTTGTGAAGATGATGAATTGCGGTGATAAAAACACACACACTGCCCTTGATCCCTTCTGGTGTTTACCTGCTAACCGCTGCATATCTAATCGCTCGACGTGCGACTGGATGCTCCGCCCCCTCCACAAGATTATTGATTGGTTAATACATGCTTGTCAGTGGGACTGATTAAAGCCACGCCCACTCTCCCTCCTCAGCCATTACTCAGGCCTGTGATTGGCTCTCTTGGGAGATGCTGGTATGTCAGTTAAAACACAGACAGAAGAGTAAAAGATTGTGTTGGAGGGGGTGACTGAAGGAGGGTGTTGAGTTCTCTCTCTCTCTCTCTCTCTCTCTCTCTCTCTCTCTCTCTCACACAGAGCATGGTTGAAATTGTTCAACACTTGATTCAAGTGGTTAAATTTGTAAGAACACTTTTGCTAGGTGCCTGAGAAACATTTACGCTAACAAGCTAGCACATAACCGCTTGTTTTTGGACAATTTAAAGGCTAAATATTAACACAAAATGTCAGCATTTTCCTCAAATATGTTTACAAAATTACTAAAAAGCTTTGAATCAAGTACTAATTAAAGGTCTACTGGTTCCACAAAACACCTCTTGACCTCCTTTTAAACCCTGTGACACGACACCCATCTCAAACTAGCGACTAGCTCATAGTTAGCAGCCAGTGCTAAATGCGTAAGGCGTTATTTTACCAAAAACTTTTACAAATATTAATACTTTCAATTTGTAAAAAAAATTCCTATTATTCTATCTTAGAATAAAATATGTTTAAATGATCAGCTAGTGTGCTAGCTAGCTTTTAAAATTAATAATTTAATCCACTTAGTGCTTTTAGTAGCAACTTACCAACTCCAATGACGGAAACATTAAAAGTTTTGACACTATTATTATCTTTCTAATATCACTTTGTCTTTATATTTACCTTTATTAAGTTATTAGCTGGCGGCACGGTGGTGTAGTGGTTAGCACTGTCACCTTGCACCTCCAGGGTCCGGGTTCGATTCCCGGGGCAGGCTCAATTCCCGTCTCTGTGTGCATGGAGTTTGCATGTTCTCCCCGTGCTTGGTGAGTTTCCTCCGGGTACTCCGGTTTCCTCCCACAGTCCAAAGACATGCAGGTTAGGTTGAGTGGCGTTCCCAAATTGCCCGTAGTGTGTGAATGAGTGTGTGTGTGTATGTCTGTGTGCCCTGCGATGGATTGGCACCCTGTCCAGGGTGTATACCTACTCATGCACCAAGTCTCCTGGGATAGGTTCCAGGTCCCCGCGACCCTGAATACAAGGATGAAGCGGTATAGAAAATGAATGAATGAATGAAAAAATTTATTAGCTAGTTAGAATTAGCGTAAAAATAATGATAATAATGCTTAATTATCATGTAGTTAATCAAAATAGTAATTTTACCCACATACCCGGAAATGTTAATAGTCTTGACATTTTTATTACATACTATTACTGTATTTATATACATTCGTAAAATAATTATTAGCTACATCCTAGCTAGTTCATTCCAAGCCAAGCTTAATTTATAAAGGAAAGAATAGTTGAGTTTTGTTGTGGTTTTTTTAATTGTCATGTTTGAACAGTAACTCTGTCTTTATATCATCCATAAATTATTCACTAGCATGCTAGGTTATAGGTAGATTTTTTGTTAATCAACATAGTGTTTTGAATATTAATTTCCTAACTCCTCTAAGGTAAATGTTGGTCATTTTGTCCTAGTTAGAATTTTTACTGTTAAACACATTGCATTTATTTTGTTAATTGTTTTAAAAATAAAGTTATTAGCTAGCATGCTAAGCATACTAAGCAAATTCCTGGATATTTGTTTTCAACACGGAAACAACAGGGAAATATTAATAGTCTTCACATTTTATTGTTGTGTTTGTTTCTACTACTATTGTTGCTGTGCTTATATATAAGGCTATTAGCTGCGCGCTAGCTAGCCCATTTTCAATTTCATCCATAGGAAGTTTGTACTTTATTTTTTGTTGACATTGCCACCATCACTTTTATTTAGGTTTTTTTTTATTATGAAAGTCCACCTGTGTGAAAACACACCAGAGAATCTTCACAGACAAAGAAATAGAGACGTAAAGAAGGCTGAGGTGGAATGTTCCACAAAACACAGGACAGCGACTGAGCGTAGCATCCTGAAGTGAAGGAGAGATCAAGGCGTAGGAGGGATGACAGAAAGAGTGGGAGGGATAATTAACAGAGGTGTGTAATAGAGTGTGTGTATGTGTGAAGGGGTGGGGGGTCCTGTGAGATGAGTAGGTTCACTCTGCATTTGTGTGTGTGTGTGTGTGTGTGTGTGTGTATGCGCGCGCACAAAGCTAATCTGTGTGTGTGTGTTTTTGCAAGCTTCCTCTCTCCGGTCACGCTCTTGATTAAATCGATCTTGCTGTCTGATCTTTCATTTCCTGTTCTGCTTACTCCATCTCTCTCTCTCTCTCGCTCTCTCTCCTCCACTTATAATTCCCGATCAACTTCCTGGTGTTGTCAACTGTCAGAGATCCCCTGGGTCAAAAAGAGCAAGGGTTTAGTATGAAATTTTAATCAACAACGGCGCTAAGTTTCTAGCTCTCTAGGGAATTTAGAACATAGCTAACTACCTGACAATACTTTAGCAAATGTAGCTAGCTGGATATTTTGCGTTATGTTGCTAAACATTATAGTGATACTACGTTGTGTCATTAACAATGCTAATTGTCATGTTAAATGACAATTTTTGGCAGGGTTCGGAATATAAATAGAATAATTTACACAATTGGTAAACTAGTTAAACACTGACCTAGCTATAGTATCTAAGGTTTACACAAACACTCATCTTTCACCTCACACTCTCACACTAGCTAATAAACATCAATCGACTTTAGTTCACTCAATAACTAACCTTAGTCAGCTAGTTTATTGAGAAAATTGTGAGCCAAGATTACAATAAAGTCTGTAATTAAAATGGTTACATTTAATACACTGTAAAAAAAAAAAAGCGTAAAAAAAACAGTCAAATGACTGGCAGCAACGGCCATGAACAAAACATAAAATTTACAGGAATTGTTATTTTATCTTTTACAGAGAAACGCCGTTATTTTACAGATTTTCCCTAAATTTATACGATTAAACACCTTCATTAAACGAACAGCACTAGAAGTTTAGCAGTGAAACACGTTATTTTACAGATTTTTGCTACATTTATACAATTAAAGACGTTCAATAAAGCAATAGCACTATAAGTTTAGAAGTGAAACACCATTATTTTACAGATTTTTCCCAAAATTTATACGATTTAACACATTCATTAAAACAGCACTAGACATGTAGCAGCAAAATGTTTTTATTTTACAGTTTTTTCCAAAATTATTACAGTCAAACACCTTCAATACAACAAAAGCATTAGACATTTAGAAGGGAAACACTGTTATGTACAGATTTTTCCTAAATTGAAGATCAAACACCTTCAAATAAAGCAATAACACAAAAACC
>JAQQZT010000023.1:40372116-40375222 GCA_030068275.1 Clarias platycephalus | reverse complement strand
GGTCAGGTACACCCCGCATGCTGTGCCAATCCATCACAGGGCACACACACATACACACACACACACACACACACACACACACACACACACGTCTTACTATCCTTCTGAGGACCAAATTGTTCATACAGTTAATTACTGATTAAGCTTCATTCAGGATGTTGTGCTTGTGGGGAACTGAAAAATGTCCCCACAATGTCTAACCTGTCAGATACTGAGAGACGTGTGGAGACACTTAGTTTCAGCCAAGATATAAAAATGTGTCCACACACACACACACACACACACACACACACACACACACACACACACACACACACACACCAGATACGGAAAGACTTGTGAAGACATTCGGCCCTAGTCAAGAAATAAAAACATGTCCTCTCACACACATCTTTCTATCCTTCTGAGGACCAAGTTGTTTATGTCCCCACAATGTATAACCTGTCAGGTTCTGATATGCTTGTGAAGACATTTTGTCTCAGGCAAGATATAAAACGTGTCCTCTCTCTCTCTCTCTCTCTCTCTCTCTCTCTCTCTCTCTCACACACACACACACACACACACACACAGTCTTTCTTTTTCTCTGAAGAATCCATGTGGGTTGAAGGATCTTACTCATCATTCTGTGAATCTGTGTGTGTGTGTGTGTGTGTGTGTGTGTGTGTCTATATATATTAATATATGTGTGTGTGTGTGTGTGTGTGTGTGTGCGTGTGTGTGTGGCATCTACTCTAGATTGTCCTTAAATGACTGTTTATTCGTGATTGTGTGTCTTAGTCATTATTATTCTTTCTCTCTCACTCACTCACTTACTCACTAACTCTCTCACACACACACATACACACACATACAAGCGCACTGTTTTTGTCTAAAGATTTAATGCGGATTGAAGCCCATCAGCCCATGGTGTGTGTGTGTGTGTGTGTGTGTGTGTGTGTGTGTGTGTGTTCTCTCTCACTGTGTTCATGATAATCATGAAACTGCTGAAGGTTGTCCTTAAATGACTGAACAATAAAGGAAAACACTAACACACACATGTGCACACACTTTAAAGCTCTTAAGAGCATGCAACACTCACACACACACACACACACATATCCCAGAGAAAACCTAAACACTTACACTTGCTTAATAAACACACTTTCACGCTCACTCCCTCATGTTAAAGCTCATTTTGAAAGCATGCTACACTCACACACGTGAATGCTAACACACACTCCAGTACACATACTTTCTTAATAAACACACACACACACACATACACACATAGTCTGAGTGTGACGTGTCATCCGGAGCATCTGGATTTGGGAACGTTTGTTCAGGTGCGTTACACAGTCAGTCACCAGCAACACACACACACACACACACACGTTACACAGCAGTATAATCTTTATAGAAAGGAAAGGATTTAATGGCGCAGTCAGACTTCCTGGACACACACACACACACACACAGTGTCCTGCAGATTGTTTATGTGTCTGTCTGTTCACAGCACGACAGCTCGGCAGGCCAAAAGCGACAGACTTGGAACCGGTAGAAATGGAAAGAGAGAGCGTCGGAGGGAGGAAGAATCAGAGAGAGTGACAGATCACGTTTATTACAATTTGTTCATTGATAGCAAAGATCAAAGAAGTAAATTTTTTTTGAAACTGAATCGTTTTAATTAGGGGGCCAAGCACCGGAGGTAAGCACTACGCTTACTTCTTCTAATACGTTCTTCCAGCAGAATTGGTGTACGCAACTCAGGCTCTTTAGCGCCACCAACAGGTCAAACCTGGATATGTGTGAACCGTATCTCACTCCCACTCGTGCAGTTATATTCAATATCAACACTGTGCATGATTTTACACAATGGTTCTATAAACCTAATATTTATAATAGACTACCAGACATTTTCAGAGATGACATGTATGTCACCATGACCACGCCCAGACTGACGGACACCTGGAGTAAAAGTAGCAAAGTAGCATTTCAGTTTAGCAAACTATTAGCAGTTAGTAGTGAAAATGTATGTAGCTGAACACGGATGATGTAAAATACACATGATAAAATGTGTCGCATTTCCGTTCTAATAACATGTAACATCTCTGGTGAAATTAAATTAATGGACTGAGATTTATACTGTACAAATGAACAACAGTAACCTGTAAACGTGATTCCGCTTCCCTCTGATTTGTTGATGTTTCTTTTTTTCAACTGATGCAAAGATTTTAATTTCTCTGACAAACCCTAAATTAGATTTTTTTTTCCCGCAGGGAATGATGTAATGTCTCAGAAGAAAACTTTAAGTTTTGCTTTCTTTAGGAACTACTTTATTTCCCAGTGGTTTCTGATCTTCCTGTACCACTAAGTAGCAAGGCTGCATAGTGCTTGGCCCCCGTAATCGCTGTTTGCGGCTATATTTCGCATACATTCGATATATTCTGATGGCCCGCTGGAAATTTACGATCCGCATACTCCTTGCCATGCTTAACGAGCTCAGGCTGATGAAACGGAGCTGCAGATAAACTCCCGCGCCTCTGACCAGACGCCTTCCTTTTGGCTCCGCGGCACATCCGCAATATCACTGAAATGGCACTTTTCCACAGAACACTCCGTCCGTCTCCGTCAATGCTGAGCCCTGCGTTGTTTTTTTTTGGTTTTCTCCTGACTAGACTTCCGTACCGCTCTCCTGTCAGATCTTCCAGATAAACCTTTTGACTGATAACAGACTCGAACCCTGAGGTCACACAACTCCCGGTCTGTTTAACCGTCACTCCATTAAGGCTGATGTCATGATGTCATCAGATATCCTGAGTAGTTCAGCCACTATATACTCATTCCATCATGATAACTCACATCAGTTAAGTAAATAAATAAATGCATAAATAAATAAATAATCATTTGCATTTATATAGGATCTTTCTAAGTAAAAAGATGATTGAGATTATATAAATATCATCTTTTTTATATTATGTTTTGGATTTATAAATATCTATTTTATTGAATTGTTTATCTATTTTATTTACAACAGCTTAAAAAACTTGTATTTATAGAGTTTGATGCATTTAATAATTCTGAAAAATAAAAAAATATTTGTTTTTACACAACGCTAATGTCACAGTTG
>JAQQZT010000023.1:40357116-40367116 GCA_030068275.1 Clarias platycephalus | reverse complement strand
ATTTTCGTTTCTGATTTCTGACGTTTCTTCGGTTGTGAAATGAAATATATATTTTTTAAAAACAAGCTTTATGTGAGAGGACACACCCAGAGTGAGAGAAGAGCGAGTGAGAAACAGGTGTTTCCTACTGTCTGTGTGTGTGTGTGTCTGTGTGTCTGTGTGTGTGTGTGTGTATGTGGGACAGAGAATAGGGGTTTTCGCTGTGGTTTTTGAGTGTGCACGCGTGTGTGTGCGAACCTTTGGCATGTGTGTATGGGTGCATGTGCCTGCCTGCCTCTGTGTGTGCCTGTGTGTGTGTGTGTGTATGCTCAGACAGCCACATTAATCCTGCTTACTGGCGAAGCAGAGCGGCGGAGAGATAAAGAGCCAAATCCCTCGCTCGCTCTCTCCACTCTCCCTCCCTCCCTCCCTCCCTCCCTCCCTCTCCCTCCCTCTCTCTCCCTCTCTCTCCCTCTCTCTCTTGGGGAATGACTGCAGGATTTTTCTTGCCTGCTTTTTCACATAATCAATCAGAGAATCCGTTTCCTGAATCCGCAGCCGGTCAGCGAGGCGTGCAGATGACACACACTGATAAGCGGCGTGGTGACCGTGACGACGGTCCTCCTGACAAAATCACCCTTGAGGTTCGCACCGAGCTAGCGGCGCCCTGGAGCTAGCGTTTATATTCGATCCTTTGCTATAATTTCACGTACGAATGTATCGCATGCACTAGTTTGCCGATTAGCTCCTCCAACATTGTTACACAACGTCGCTAGTCACTGTGTAGCTCATATCTGATTTAATGATGCGGTTAGCTAGCTAACACACACCTACGTCAGCTTCTTGTTGTAATGCTAGCTGACATCTGTGATTGCAAACTAATAGAAACTAAAGCAAAAAACCTTTTTAAAAAATATCTCAACAGTTCAGAACGATGGCTAACAAAGTTTTTTGATTGTGTGCTCGACTTACTCAGGTGATTTGTCTGCACCACATGATTAGCGGGCTGATTCCGGGCTAGCTTTGTGAGTCACGTCTTAATTAGCGCGCTGTTTTCTGAGACAGTCAGCCTGACTGTGTAAATTGTGCCGGAATGTTAAGAACATTTGGTATGAACGATGATTTAAAAAAAAAAAAAAAGGACGTTATATAAGTTCGCAGATGTTTCAGTGATATTTGTGTAACAGGACTATGGGGAAACCATGGCAACGTAGAGTTACATTCCAGCAGGCAACAGCTGCAGCGACGGTGACCGGAAAATAAACCTGAGGCGCTTTTAAACAATTAAAAAAAAAAAATTATGTTACATTTTATAAATAAGAACATAAAATGTCTACATTGTGTACAATTTATGCATTTTGTTTATAAGAAATAAGCAACGAGTGTTAACATTTCATTCCTTTTCTTAGCAATTATTATTTTTTATTGATTTAAGAATGTACCAAGAATTTGTAAATTCTTTTAATATAAGCAGCTATAAAGCTAAGCGTAACCTCTGGTTAAAGCACCGACACTGGAGACTCCTTCCATATATCTAAAATGCTTTTCTTTTTAATTCTCAGGTTTAAATGATGTTTGGAGCTATATAGTGCTTTCCACAGAAACAATAACATATTAGAACAAATGTGTCCGTGTGTATGAGCCTGCGACATGCAGCCACACTAGAAAATGAATCAACACCTTCCGACCAATCAGAACTCGGAGCTGGAAGTGGAATGACGCTTTTCGCATATTTCCTCAATAAGCATGGTTTTTTGCATGAATTTGCACGATTTCCACGGAACAACTTTGTTTTCTGAGGCTACAGAGTTAACACGGGGTCAACGTAGCCGTCCCTACAGCTGGCAACGCTTAAACTCTCGATTGTTGGAGAAAAAATATAAAAAATATGGCGTGCGGTGGTGTGAATTTTATGAAAAATGACGTTCCTTCAGCTTTTATTTAAAACAGCTTAGAAAAGGAAGAATACTCTCTTTTCTTTTCTTTTTTTTCCTGCCGACCAGCGAGCTGAGCCGTTCTGGGTTAGCACTTTGGCTCGCATCGGCGGATGTAAACTACTGACCTGGTCCTGTTTAAAAAAGAAAAAAATGTTTTTAAGAAAATGAATAATTGACCTTAAAGAGAATTTAAATTACTAATTTGCAATTTTCATTTACATTCCAGATGCCGGATTTGAGAGAGAGATGGAGAAGGTGGTTGGGGGGAGGGGTGGCGTGAAGGCATGCATATATATGTGTGTGTGTGTGTGTGTGTTTGTGGATTTACGTGCAAACATATTCTGGTCTTTTTAGTGTAGGGTGGTGGAGGCATTAATCACGGCCATCGATTATATCGCCGATGTGCGGAAATGTTAGCGGCGGTGTGAAAATCAATCACTCCCTTCCTCTGTCTCTCCTGCTCTCCCTCTCTCTCCCCTCCCTCTCTCACACTCTCTCTCGCGCGCGCTCTTGTTCTCTCTCCGGGGCCTACAGCACTCGATATATTAATAGCGTGAGCGGTCGTGTCCCAATTCCCACAGCAGCGGAGGAATTCCCCCTCCCTCTCCCCCTCTCTCTGTCGTTCCAGCTGGGCTGCAGACTCTCACGTAGTTGGAGATGTGGCCCGTGAGTGCCCTTCAGCTGCAGATCAAAGCTGTGGGCTACACACACACACACACACACACTCTCTCTCTCTCTCTATGAGAAAGGCCATATAGGCCAGCTAGGGCAGGGAAAGACCTGGGGCGTCATGCTAACAAAAAAGGGGACTGTGTGTGTGTGTGTGTGTGTGTGTTTGTGTGTCTGTGTGCGTGTGTTGTGTGTGCGCGTGTGTCTGTGTTGAAATCAGTAAACAGGGCAGAGGCTCAGGGGGCCGTGAATCCCCCAGATGAACCACCCCCCCCCATGGTGCAGTGCTGAACCAGTGATGTGTGTGTGTGTGTGTGTGTGTGTGTGTGTGTGTGTGTGTGTACAAAAACAGAAGCCCAGAACAAGAGGGTAATCGTTCAGACCGGCGCCCCTGACCCTGACCCACAATGCACTGGGGCTCCATATCAGCACGTCCCCTCCTGCGCTACACACAGTATCCCGAATTTCCATTATTAGTGTTCGGGTCTTTACTTTATTGGAAAATAAAAATATACATAAGAAGAAAGACTGACTTTCAACAAGAGGAGACAGATGCCAAACTAGCGTTATAAATTAGCTGTATAGATAAAGCTGTGGTAGCATTATCTAGTTAGCATGTCATATGGTAACTTAACTTATCGATGAATAAATTTTTTTTGAGATAAATTACATATAAAGTTCTATTTGCAAAAACATAGCTTCATGAGGTAGTTAGAAATAATCTCTTGTGGTACGTTCTTTTACATCACTAACTAAATTAGCATTGTTAGCAGAAAATGCATTAATAGTGGATTATTAAAAAAGTACTGTACCATCATAGGGAAATCTTCGCCTGGCAAACTAACCACTTGTGGTATCTTCAGCTAGCTAATGTCCCGTGGTATTTTTAAGCGAGATTGATTTGTACCGTGCATAGGAACAATTGTTTCCTCCTCCCCAACCACTCCCCCTCCACTGCTGTCCAGCTTTACGTTATTATTCTCCGTACTTGGATACTCTGAGATATTTTCATTTCTCCGATACAGCAGGTGTCAGTGTGCAATAACGAGTTGTGCTCGAGACCACCTATTCCTTTGTTCCACAGCCCAGAATGCTTGTGTTCCCACTGATTTTGGGGTGAAGTGTTCTCAGGAAACGATCCCGTGTCCCTAATGAGAAAACACCGCTAGCTAGTTCACGGTAATATCCATTAAAATAATTTTTTTTTTGCATTAGCATGTTGTGATAACCCTAGTATGGTAAACGTAGCGGTTTAGCTCTGTAAAGGTTATGACTGTAGCTCCCACTAGTGGTTCCATGTAGCGAAATTTAATCTAAAACGTTTAAGCTATTTTTTTTTCCACAAAGTGAAATTGATAAATATGTTTAAAAATTCACAAATTACAAGTGTTTCACTTAAGGTCAAACCCTCGAAAATGTCAAGGTTAGGAATTTATTGACGAGATTAAGCTGGCCGTAAAAATGTCAGGCACGGCGTTCCAGCGTGAAGAGTAAACACAGCAGGTCCTCGGGAACTCTCGTGAACTTTCTCCTCAGGCAAATGTCGTGAATATAAATATTTATTTGTCATGTTTATATGAAGGTTGTGTCTGAACTTGCGGGTGACGTAAACTGTGACGTGTTTAGCAACATGACTAGGTCAGACTTACTTGGAAACTTTCAATAGCTTGTTTAATTGTTTGCGGTGACGATTTACATTTTGAGAGCAGCAATTAGCTACGCGCAGCTACGATCTGTCTCTCCTAATTTATCCGGTGACTTAAGACGAGTGCGATCTTCACAGCCTCCGAGGTTGTGTCACGGAAAACGACTCTGGTTTCAGTCGCGAGTGTCGCTACACACTCATAAAGCATTAATGTGGCGGCCAAGGCTGCGCTGAGGCAACTGTCTGCGGGTGTGTGTGTTCGTGTGTGTGTGTGTTCGTGTGTGTGTGTGTGTGTATGTGTGTGTGTGTGTGTGAGAAAGACAGAAAGAGACGCTCACCATGCCACATGGCTGTTTGATGTTCTCTCCATTGTCCTTGGGATGCTTTCTTCAATTCTCTCTCTCTCTCTCTCTCTCTCTCTCTCTCTCTTTTCTTTCTCTTTCTCTGCTTTATTAATATGGCATGAGAATTAATAGTTAATTGTGTTTTTTTTTTAAATATACATATATTTCCACAAAATCCTTTGTTAAATATGTGAATTTTGTCCTTGATTTGTTTTAATAAAAAATGTACAAAAAAAAGGTGGGGGATAAAAACAATAAGTTCAAATTTGACATTTGAAAATCTCTTGCTTTCTTTTTTTCCGCTCTCTCTCTCTTTCTCTCTCTCGCTCTCTCTCCGTCTCTCCCCGGCATTCTTTTCATCAGGCTCCCTCTCGCGAGCGTGCCGCCGCAGCTATTTAAAAGCGCACCGCAAATGGAATTCCGCCGGGCGCCTCTTTCATCTTACAGAGACAGAGAGAGAGCGAGAGTGCGAGAGAGAAAAGTGTGTGGGGGGGAGATGAACGACTGGGGGTTAAAAAAAGAAGAAAAAAACGCAGAGCTCGAGCAGGCTATAAGCAGCCAAGCTTTTTCTCGCGGTCGCTCACATCGATTCCTAACGATTGCGCCAAACGTGGAGTCGATTATCGATAACGTGCGACGCCTCACACATCGTCAGCTGATCGATGAGCGTTGACGCCGGATGCTAAATACTAGGTGAAATATTAACGTTGGTTGATTGGTTGCTCCAAATATAAACCATGTAGCATAGATCTCGTTTAGGGGCAAGTGCAACGACTAACTCTGCAGGGCCGTAGCCACAATTTTTAGCAATGTTTAAATTGTAATCTCCTTTTTTGTTTTCAAAATGAATGATGCGTTAAATCAAAACATGCAGAAAACTCAATTGGTATTAAAAATTTTGAAAAACAATTGCATGTAGAAAAAGGGATGGGGTTTGCAAATTTTTTACAACCTCAAAGGAATATAGGAAAAAAAGGATGTCTGTATGTACAAAAGAAATATCTACTTTCATAATTTTACAGTTTCTGTTCATCAGAAGATTTAGCTACAGGATATGTGTTGCATTGCACAAAAAAAAAAAGAAAACTACTTCTTTCATTTAAACAAACAAATGAATATTTTTTCTTTAAACTTGCACATACATACCATGTTGATGTTACTACACACTACGCTGTGTCCTGTAAACATTTTAGCTCCTTTTGTTTCCTATTGGAATTTGAACTGTAGTACAGGACACGCCCACCAACCAAAACTGACACTGCCATGAACAGTCAGCATAATGGACAGACAAAGCTAAAAGGGGGTCACAACAATCCCAGTAGCTTGTATGGTTAATTTTATCATACTCTACATCATGCTACTAAAACAATTGTAAAAATATCAGAACCGCAAACCGTGTTGTGATTGTTAAAGAAATGAAATACATTTTCAATATATCACTTGTATGTCACGTTTAGGATTTTCACGTTACTGAAGCTGATGGAAGTGACATACTTTCTGGAAATTTTCTTAAAATTGCGAAAAGTTTTTTGGAAACCTAGCTTATGTTAATAATATTAAATGATATAATGTTACAAAGCTTGAATTCATGACACAGGTGATGAAATAGTTTAAATTGTTGCCATTTATAAAGCTTTGTCATTACTAACGTCTTACTGTGACATGTGACACACATCCTAGCTATTTATAGCGGCACTGATAAATACTCATAGGTCCCCACATTTACCTCAATACCAACATTGTGTGTGTGTGTGTGTGTGTGTGTGTGTGTGTGTGTGTGTGTAATAAGAGAGAGAGAGAGAATGCTTTGTGCTTTGTTTCCTTTGTAAGACAGCGAAACATGACTATAAAATCAAAGTCCTCACAAATCAGTTGGCAGACCTGGTCCCCACAATTGCAATAATACCTGACTGTGTGTGTCAAGGCTCGGCACGTCTCTGCACTTCTGTGGCTACTTTTATCTCTGAAACATTCGTTTAAATGAAGCAATTTTCTACGCAGAGAACATGGAGAGAAAAAAATAAAGCGTGGAAGTGTGTTTGAGAGGGAGGAAGAAGGTGGGTTAAACACGAGAGAGTGAAAGAGAGACAGAGAGAGAGAGAGAGAGAGAGAGAGGGAGAGCAAAAGAGAGAGAGATAAAGCAAGACAGCAGAAAGCGAAAGATGAAAGGGATGGAGGGAAGATATCTGCAAAGAGCATAAGGAATGCGTCGCTGAGAACGTAAGAGATGGCAATCATAACGAGAGCGAAAACACACGCACCTAGAGATAAAACTCGTCAGTTAAGCCTACATGTAAGGGGTGTATAGAGTTTTATATATATATATATAGGTAGAAAAAAAGAAAAAGAGTTTTGTCAGATAATTGCTGACATTGTAATGTAAGTAAAAGGCTTTATGTGCTGTTTGGATTGACAAAGAAGAAAAGTAATTAAAAAGACACTTTTAATGTAAAATAAAAAAAAGAGTATTTAAATATTCTAAACATAACCCTGACTTGGAGATGAACGAAACATGTGAACATACACACTCTCCGGCCACTTCATTACAGTAGTACACCTGTTCAGCTGCTCGTTAACCCAAATATCCAATCAGCAACTCAATGCATTTATTCATGTAGACAGTATCAAGACGATCTGCTGAAGTTCAAACCGAGCATCAGAACAGGGAAGAAAGGTGATTTAAGTGAGTATGGCGTGGCTGTTGGTGCCAGATGGGCCGGTCTGAGTGTTTCCCAAACTGCTGATCTACTGGGATTTTCACACACAACCATCTCTAGTGTTTACAGAGAATGGTGTGAAAAATAGACAATACCCAGCGAGGGCAGTTCTCCGGGTGAAAATGCCCTGTTGATGCCAGAGGAGAAGGGAGAGACTGATTTGAGCTGAAAGGCAACAGTAACACAAATAACATCTGAGGTCTGCTGAAGAGCATCTCTGAACACACAACACGTCAAACCTTGAAGCAGATGTTCTACAGCAGAGGACCACACCTGACCCATTCGGATTGTCAGGTCAGAATTTGGTGTAAACGACATGAAAGCATGGATCCATGTATCAATGGTTCAGACTGGTCCTGGTCGTGTGATGGTGTCGAGGAGATACTGTTTCTTGGCACACTTTCGGCCCCTTAGTACCTATTGATCATTGTTTAAACACCACAGTCAACCTGAGTATTGTTCCTGACCGTGTTCATCCCTTTATGAGCACAGGATAACGCGTCATGTCACAAAGATAAATTCATCTCAAACTGGTTTCCTGAACATGACAGTGAGGGTTACTCTGTACTCACACGGCCTCCACACTCACCTGATCACAACTCCAGTAGAGCGGCTTTGAGATGCGGTGGAACCTGAGATTCCCATCACGGACGCGCAGCCGACAAATCTGCAGCGACTGCGTGATGCTCTCGTCTCGTCAACATGGACCAAGGAATGTTCCCAGCACTTTACTAAATCCATGCCTTGAAGAATAAACGCAAAACTGGTACTAGCAAGGTGTACCTAATAAAGTGGCCGGTGAGTGTATACAGCCATATTGTTCGATGTGGGCATCTTTAGCATAATTAGTGTAATAATTATTGAAATAATTAGCTGTTACACATCAGTAATTAGTATTTCCTCGGCCCTGATCTTAATCCCTGTGTCCCTCTGGAAAATCGGCCTCTGTAAATCCATTTTACGACGACGTCATTACGCAGCAGTGTGTAATCCAGGCTAGCACTGCTGGTGCTACGTTTAATGTGTTCTTAGCACCAAGCCATGTTCAGACTGGATTAGTTTTCTGCGTGGAAGAGCGTCAAGTAATTATTAGCCTTGTGAGTATCGTTAGGATTTCAGCTCGGAAACTGCCAGCTAGCTCGTTTTTTTTTCAAGGGCTGAGCATGATGGGAAAGTGTTTTCCTGTGCTATAAAGCGAGCCGCGGGAATAACCCCAGGAAAAAAAATCTAAATCTACTGTAAATCCTGTCATAATGGACATGATGTTAAAGATTGCGTTATATCCTGCGGGGAAAGACGTTTCGCACTTTTATGTCTGTGCAACAACAGCAACAACACAGTAAAACACAAACGAGTGCACAAATCACATAGCCACGCCCTATGCTAAAAAGATACTAGATGTCATCTAGCGACTCTATCTAACAAGTACATGCCTCCAAAAACTAATCCTGACTAAATAGGGAAGTAAATGATCATAGCTGTTGCCGTTACTAGCGTAAACACGCAGCCGTGTCTTATTTTCTTATATCTTTTTTAGAAACATTTAGAAACCGAGCCGTATGCTATTTTGGTTTTAGCACCGTGTAACCATGACGACGAGCATTACGAACGTTTCAGACGTGCCCTACGTTTGCGCCTCGTTATCACACCGCTGAATGTAAATAATAAGAACGGATGAATCGTGACAAGGACCGGCTGAGATACTGAAGCGGCAGAGATGTAACCATGGCAACCATCATACGTATAACGGAAGCGTGATCGTCCGGACGGTGGAGCGTTAGCTAAATGAAATGACGGTGTGTACGTAAGATAATCAGATTTATTCTATTGTGAATGAAGGCAAGGTTGTGGAACCGGGACGTTTTACTGGATGTTATGTCGTGAGAAAGCGTGAAAATTGTTCAAGTCTGAAGCGCTGATACACAACAAAGGAGCTTATAAAAGTGTAGAGTTGCGTGCGTGTGTGTGAGTGAGAGAGAGAGTGATTATTTGCCCATTTCATCAGATTCTTGGTGTGGCCTCAAACATCGATTTGCTCTGTGTGTGTGTGTGTGTATGTGTGTGTGTGTGTGTGTGTGAGAGAGAGAGAGAGAGAGAGAGAGAGAGAGAGATTGGCACAGTGTCTGAGACACACTGACAGTCTTTAATGCTGTCCCAGTGCCTGCTCCTACACACACACACACACGCTCACGCACACACACTCAGGATCAGACAGACTGACGCAAGCGCACGGCGGAGAGATAAGACAGGTTTTTGGAGCGCGGGATGAAATATGAGCGAAAGAACGAGAGTCTACGTTGTCGTTATCTTTCAGCGCTCTGACAGAGACACCGGCATTCCCATGATGCACTGCTCCCCAGCAGCTAAACACACCTTTTAAAATTTTTTATCAAGTGTGTGTGAAAACAACACACAAATAGCAGCAGTCATCATTGTGATTGTGATGCCACGTGTAAAATGAATCAGTCCCACGTGTTTAATGGGAAATAATCTGAAGTGTTTCATGTGTTTATGTTTCCTGTGTGTGTGTCCTGTGTGTCCTCTGACATGTGATGTGTGATGTGAGATGTAGTGTGTGACGTCTGAGGGGTAACATGTGAGATGTGGTGTGTGGAGTGTGAGGTGTTAGATTTGATATGAGGTGTGTGTGTGTGTGTGTGTGTGTGTGTGTGTGTGTGTGTGTGTGTGTGTGTGTGTGTGTGTGTGTGT
>JAQQZT010000023.1:40308037-40324228 GCA_030068275.1 Clarias platycephalus | reverse complement strand
GCTTTGTGCTAACACCCCTCCCCCCCCCAACACACACACACACACACACACACACACACATCACCCTCTATCTCGCTCTCGCTCTCATCCTGCGCTTCACTCATCCGCGTAATGGCGCTAATCCATTACTCTGAAACGTAACCATTTATCAGAGACGCAGCGCGATGAGTGGACTTCGCTCTTTTCTTCACAGGAAAATAACCCCCGACTCACACACACACACACACAGACTTTAGCACTTTGCACAAAAATAAAAAAGACTCCGTGTTGTGCTGCGATAGAAAAATAATCAGTGAGCTGCTGTGATGAAGGAGTGTTTCACTTTCCGTAGTGATCTGACAGCAATTGTGTTAAAAATAAATAAATAAAAAACATACCACACAGCAAAGTTGTTTTAAAAAATGTGTTTAATGTTGTGGAACGTTTCTCACTTCCGCATAAAATCTGCGGTGCTTTGCGTCAACGTGAAACATGAGATATACTGTAAAATGCATTTTGGGCTGTAAAAGTAGAAAATAAATAGAAAGCAGACACAAAAGAAATTGCATGAAACCGGAAGTATTGCTGAATATTAATTTATGCAGATTTATGCAAAGTGAGTAACGATCTTTCAGTCTGATCTCCTGATTAAAAAGAGTTTAATTGCAGAATTCTCTCTTCCTGTTTGTTCTTGTCTCTTTCTTTTTAGTTCTGTGTCAGACGAATTTCTGGCCTTTTTTGGGGGGGGGATTTGCATGTCATGACGATTCAAATTCATAATTACAGATGACTTTTATCTAACCTGAAGGGCGTTTGAATATAAGGGGCTCGGCTTAATTTCCCAAGAACACATGACCCCAAACTCTGGTGCGTTTTGATCAGTGAGAACACAATCGTTCCATGCTCGGGAACCGCAAGCAAGTTTACTTTTTTTCATTTCATGCAAGATTTAGTGAAGACACAGCACCATAGGTCCGAAGAATGTTATCAAGGACGGTAGCAAGAAGAAAATGGAGCTGCTTTCTGTTTGGTTTTTAAAGCAGCCAGTGCCGCTAGGATTCATAAATTTAAGGTTAAGTGAGGTTTAATGTCTATTTATTTTATAATTTACTTCATTTACATGTCTTTTCTAAATGTTTTGATTGTTTGTATATGTAATAATATGATTATAATGTTGGAAATTAGTCATTCATAATATTTCTGTGTGGCTGGAAAGGATTATCTGTATTTACATTATTTCCTATCGGACAATTCGTTTTGCAATAGGAAATTTCACCTTAAGAACTTAAGAACCTCGGGAATGAATTAAATTCATACAGTTACCGCTGTAGATTGCTGTCACTCTTGACATTTTTCCCCGAAATATCAATAATAACAGGCATAGCACAAAAGTTAACTTCCTCGTTCTCTTCTTCTCTTTGTGTTTAATGGTGGCTCGCAAACCAAGGAGGTGCATACTGCCACCTGCTGTATCGAAGACTGTAAATACGCAATTAAGTACCCCGAGTACAGAGATCAAAAACAATGTGAAAGCTGGCCAGCGGGGGAGTGAGGAGGTTGGGAGCAATCAATCCCAGGCATGGTACAAATCAATCATCTCTAATGTGAAAACACCCTAATGTGGACGCATCTGTCCTCTGAAATGACACGCATGTGCACATCGATATTGCTTTGCTCACGACATCAGGGGTCAAACGCCACAAGTTTGTGCAAGCACTCATTCATTTCAAACAACAGACTTGATCTTAGCAGAAATCTGATCAAGGTTTTGCTCTGGAGGACGGCAAGCAGCGAGCGGCTGTATTTGTTGAGGTTCAGAAGGAGGAGAAAAGCCAGACGCCTCGCTTTAGCTGTTTTAGCGGCTGTTGCTATGAAATCCCTGTACTGCCGGTGCTGACTGATGACGTCATGCAAAAAGTGACATGGATTCCGATCTGCCTGTTCTCGTCTGAGTCACTTGACCACATATCAGATACATATCCAATCTAGGACCACATACGAAAGTGACTCAGATTAGATATGAAAAAACATCAGACTTGTGTGTTCAGACAGCCGTTAAAAAAAAAAAGACTAGATCTGAGTCACTTCAGGCTGGTGATATGAAGGCAGCCTCTGACTCAAATATTATAATGAACCCTAGTCACGGGATAAGGTACAGCCTTCAGAAAAAATTGTATTCTATTTTAGTCCATTTATTTTTGAGGGGTTTGTAATGTTATAAAATTATTCTAATTAAATATTTTTATAATTATAATTATTTAAACAGTTCAGCCGTTAAAAAGATTACACATTTATGGTGATTCTTTGAGGGGAAAATATAAGACAAATTCAACTTTAAGCTGAGCTTTGGAGCTCGTTAGAATTATATATGAAACGTTTTTTCTGTTTTGAATATTCAGTGAAAAAGCATGTTCAGCCTTTGTAGGGAGATTTCAAAATTTTTGGATTTAAATTTTGTGCATTGTGATTTGATTAGGATCAACAGCACTCATGTTTAGTGTCTGATTTGTCTCTCAAGCAGCCATATTTCTTACAGATTTTGAGTATTAAATGCGACTTAACAAACACTGTAACTTGTGTTGTTGATTGTTTAAATGTCCTGCCTTATATAAAATAATTCAAATTCAAATTTTATTTGTCACATACACAGTCATACACAGTACGATATGCAGTAAAATGCTTATATGACCGCCAGTGACCTTAAAAAAGAGAATTAAAGCTTATAGATAAGAAATAAATATGAATAAAAGAAATATGATAGAAAATAAATTTAACTAGAAAGTAAATTTAACTAGGATAAAAATTTAAATATACTGTACAATAGAACATTCACAATATAGCAAAATATAGAAAATATAGAGAAAAAATATAAATTTGTAAAAATGTAAAAAATAAAATAAAAAAAAAAGACTGAGGGTGTGCATAAAAAGTGTGTTATTAAAGTGACTTATTAAAGTGTCTTGTGCAATGGTCCAGAATGGAAACATAAATATATAAGTGTAGGTGTGCGTGAATGTGTCCATAGTGTCCATGTATGTCCAAAATAAGATACGCATAAGGTAGATGATCTTTTTTTGTGCCAGTGTTCTTCTCCATCCTCCGGTCCTTTAGTTGCAGTTTAGTCCTAGGTTTAGACCTTAAACCACTTATAGCTTCCCTGTCCTATACAGCCGACTTTCCAGTCCAGTCTTGTTTTTTTTGTGGTTTAAACGAGCCAGTCAGATTTTCCCCCTATTATGAACTCACATTGTGAATAACAGCCCCTCCCCCCTGCTTGTTGCTCAGTTTTGCTTTCCTGTGGAGGGGCGTGGCTCAACAGTATCTCATTTACATGAACACTGAAACAGCGTGTTCAGAGGAGGAGTGAAATAAAAGCAGGCACGGAAAAGTATTATGTCGTGCTTTGAGGGAGCTCTGAGACCTGTGATATGGTGTTAAAAAATAGTAAAATACAGGACCCTTAAAG
Source organism: Clarias platycephalus (assembly GCA_030068275.1). Taxonomy (NCBI): domain Eukaryota; kingdom Metazoa; phylum Chordata; class Actinopteri; order Siluriformes; family Clariidae; genus Clarias; species Clarias platycephalus. The sequence goes on along the minus strand of JAQQZT010000023.1, from coordinate 40,320,783 downwards.
ATTATAGTTATGGAACTTGCGCAGGTTATCGTACGCAACAAATATATTTGAAAGGTTAGGTATGTTTTTACATCAGGTTTTTTTAAGTTTGAAAAAGGAACTCTAGTACAGCTGTATTCCCATGTGTTGGGTTAGTTTGGCTAATATCACTCCCTACGTGTGATTACATTAGCATGATTGCTAGCTATCTAGATTTGTGCGGCGTAATAAAAGTTTTGGATGTGACACAAAGCGCTGACGGTTGATGAAAAGGTTTGTGTTTTCTTACACTTTCTTTTCACAGCCAGCTTTCACACCTGCGGTAGAACAAGAGACATAAAAGCATGTGTTAGCATGCAGCTAAACAGCTTCTAATGCCACACAACATAATGGAGAGAGAGAGAGAGAGAGAGAGAGAGAGAGAGAGAAACGCATGACCTTTGACCTCTCTGTATTGCCTGTTACATAAGAAAGAAAGAAAAATCAGAAAAGAATCTGATTAAATTTTTCCTGTATGCATTGCAAACTGGAAGCAAAGGTGGTAAGTATGAATTCACGCACACACACCGGCACGTAAACGAAGAAAATGAGATTTTGAAAAATGAAGGCGTGCTGAAAGTGGCAGTTATTACTTATCAAGAAAAGTAAAAGCAAACCATACACACACGTGCACTCACGTTCACGTACACACACACACACACACACACACACACACACACACTCTCTCACACTATCTCACCATCAGTTTGTTTTCTTCTTTCGCGTTTGCGCTTGTTCCTGTTCTCTGTCACTCGCTCTTTTACTCATCGCAGTCTCTCGGTTTTGAGATGACTGGCATTACTGCCCACACACACACACACACACACACACACACACACACACACGCACACACACATTCACACACTCACACGCATATACACACACGTAGTTAAGATACATTTACACACACACTTTCGCTGAGGTGAAAAAGGGAAAGTCCCAAACTGCTGCGGAGCTGCTGTGGTTGAGTGCGAACGTTACAGCCCAGAGCACAGTGTGTGTATGTGTGTGTACATATATGTATTAATTTTTATCACAGCACATTTAAACCATCATTTATGTACCATAAATATTTGGATGAATTGTAAGTATTAGTGGTTTTTTTTATTTTATTTTAATGTAAACATTGTTTCCGTATTAATGGCACTAATGCCGCTACGTATCCTATTAGCGATTAGCATGATGCTAGCATCTCAGAGACAAGGAATGAGGAAGTCGTTACTAACGTCCGTTAGCTAAAATTTGTCGCAAATTGATTTATTCTACTGTAAGGGAAAATTTACATCACATCATTCTGATCGGTCGCAGGGTGTTGATTTGCTTTCTGTGGGGGCTTCGGACTTTATATACGACAATATGTCCGTTGCTTTTACGTTATTGTTTTCATAGCAACAGTGACACATAAGCCAAGATGAATTGAAAAAAAATCGTGGGAAATGGTAAGGGCTTCATTTAACGTTTGTAGGAGGAGTTTTGAGCTTTTATCTTATTGTTTGCTATATTTATCTTTTGCTATTCTTTGCACAAAATATTTTTTAATCATTGCTGCTACTTCAGGAATGTCAAATGTTTACTGTTTCTCCTCCCACTACCTCAACTCATACCTCATTACAGCAAAAGTACTGTAACGTGTTACGTTGTTGTGTTCGTCACTCTGTAGCTTTTATTTGCACATTTGCACGTGCACTTTGTTGTCTGTTGTCTGTTGTTGTCTCTTTTTTGTATAGAAGTAATTTTAGGTTAACTTAAAAAAAAATATGTTAATCTGTCATATCTGAGCTAGTCAGCTAATTAGGTCTCTTAGTTAGCTAGCTGGTTCTGGTAGAGTTGTGTTGTTCATTTATGTTGTTGCATGTATGTAGGTAGCATTTCGGTCCTGGAGGAACGTTGTTTCGTTTCACTGTGTACTGAACTGTATGTATATGGGTGGAATGACAATAAAAGCCGACTTGACTTGACTTGAGCGCCAGACGTTCGTTGAGTCACTACGCTAAAAATTGTTACGTATTTCAGCATTTCCAAGACAAATGATTGCATGACTCTTTTGCGTCTTCGGGAAACAATTAACTAATTGATTGACGGTTCGACTTACGGTACATATCACGTAACGATGAATGTACTTATTTCTCAAGATTATAATGTAGCTGCAGCTAGCTAAAAAACAGTCTGACGTTGGACTTGTAACGTGTGAAAAATCGTTACAGTTGACGAAGTGCTGAGAAAAAAATCATCGCTGTGCTTCATCAGAAAGATTCATCAACTTCATCACACACACACACACAGTGTGTATACACTCCTACGCTATTCTTCTCTCTCTCTCTCTCTTTCTCTCAGGGGAAGATTTATTCTGATGATTAATTGAAAGTTTCCCGCCACAGGACGTTGCTGTCCCGGATACGAAGATTTTTGTTTGTTTTTTTCCGGTAAAATTGTGACGGGACGCGACTCGGCCAGCTGAGTCAGCTTTGTGGAGTTTTTTTTATTATTTTTTTTAAAGCTTTTAAGATTTGTGTGAGAAACATTTGGAAAAACTTTATGAGGAGGGTTTAATTGATGGGATGCAAATCTGAGAGAATTTGTTATCAAGGTACGTGTGTGTGTCTGTGTGTGTGTCTGTGTGTGTGTTTAGTGGGCCTGGTTACTCAGGCGACGGTCCACTTTTCATCAATCCTGGATGAAGTGATTAATAATGCATGTGTGCCTATATATGGCAATCTCTCTCTCTCACACACACACACACGCACATGGAGTTCGACTCATGCACAAACAAACAAAGACGTGCAGTGACGCATGAATGCCTGTGTGAAACGGCACACACGTTTACCCAGACACACACACACACACACCCTGCCCTGGCACTGTGTACACAGCCGATCTATTCATCTCTCCCTCAGCCGGCATTAATAAATGATTCTAGCTACTCAGTGTGCGCGCGCACTCTCTCTCTCTCTCACACACACACACACACACACACACACACACACACACAAAACCGTTAAATATTCATCAGCTGGGCCGTGCTGTTAGTCTTGGGCTGCTCGTGGAGGCAGTAAACGCAGACTCAGACGCTTGCTGGCACATTACTCATACACACACACACACACACACACACACTTCTAAAAGTCTACCTGTACCTGTATTACATTTTTGTTCTAGATTCCCCTTAGCTAAAATGCAAAAGCGAGGAAAATTCTGTAAAATAAGGGTTAACACACTGCGATGGAGTGTGCTATACAATACACAATAGGCCGTGTGTGTGTGTGTGTGTGTGTTCCAGGAAACAGGATGTCCCTTTGTGCTGCAGCACCGTGAAACTCTACAGCAGGCCGAGCCGCGCGCTCACTCGGTAAGCATCGTGTTTTTGTGCGAGCATGAGTGTGGAGGGAAAGAAAAGGATGGAGAGAGAGAGAGAGAGAGAGAGAGAGAGACGTGGCGCTGCTGAAGAATAATTTATGCGCCGCTTCAATTGCACACAGATGTTCCAGGAGAGAGAGAAGGAATGGTTGTGAAAGGAAAAACAGCCACGCTCAGTCACATGAGGTGTGTGTGTGTGTGTGTGTGTGAGCGTGTGTAATAAATCTCCACAGTGCTTGCGTGCGTGTGTGTGTTTGCCCTGGCAATGACCCTCCACTGACCTCTCCTCCTGACATCAAAGAGGATTATGGGATAGCGCGGCGAGTGCCAAGACTCTAATTGAGGACTGCGCTGAGTGTATGTGTGTGTTTGTATGTGTGTGAGAGAGAGAGAGAGAGAGAGAAGTTTGCGGAGGCTGCTCTCTCCATGACCCACCTTATATTTATATTTATACTAAAATTCCACGGAAAAGTCTCGCCGCTTGAATTTCAGTTGAAGATTTTTTTTTGGTAGAAATCTGACTCGTCTCCATGATAAATAAATAAAAAAAAGTCTAAGAGCTGGTTTTCTTGCTGAACTTTGACCCCAGGTGGTTACCTCTTGATATCAAAGGTAAGGATGTGCACGGGGTCTGCTAAACACAAGTGTGTCTGTAGTTTCAGGGTTTGTCTTCATTGAACCTGAGCAGCGACAAAGGACCGACTCCAACCCGCATACACACACAGCTAGTGGGAAGGTCATTCAGGTGACCTCTCACCCAAACCGTTAACTCCCCTGACCTGTCTGAAACCCTAAGCTCAACCTGTCTGCCACACCAAACTGAAATTTTTTTTCTTCCTGATCACATGTAGATGAAAGCCAATCAGCCGACTTACCAGCCGACAATCCCACACTGCATACTAAACTACTAAGTAGTATGCTCGAATTGATGCTAAATTCATGGCTAAATCCCACACTGCGTACTAAACTACTAAGTAGTATGCTCGAATTGATGCTAAATTCATGGCTAAATCTCACACTGCGTACTAAACTACTAAGTAGTACACTCTAATAGATTCTAAATCCACAGCTAAATCGCACCCTGCTAACTAAACTAAATATTACGCTCTAATAGATGCTAAATCCACGGCTAAATGGGCTAAATATTAAACTACTAAGTAGTATAGTTTAATTGATGCTAAATCCACGGCTAAATTGCACCCCGCATATTAAACTACTAAGTAGTATGCTCTAATTGATACTAAATCCACAGCTAAATCCCACACTGCGCACTAAACTACTAAGTAGTACACTCGAATTGATGCTAAATTCACAGCTAAATCGCATCCCGTGTACTAAACAACTAAAAAGTACACTCTAATAGATGCTAAATTAACGGCTAAATCACACCCCACTCACTAAACTACTAAACAGTATGCTCTAATTGATGCTAAATTCACGGCTAAATCCCACACTGCGTACTAAACTACTAAATAGTATGCTCTAATTAATGCTAAATCCACTGCTAAATCCCACACCGCGTACTAAACTACTAAATAGTACTCTCTAATAGATACTAAATCCACGGCTAAATCTCACACTACTTCTAAAAATAAAGTACAAGAAGAATCCGTTTTCTTGACTACAAAGAGTGTCGTTCAGTGATTCAAGCCAAATGATCTGAATGAATTGATTCACCAGCATTTGATGAATCCTTATCCATGGAGCAGATTTTACTCTAAATCCCCCATAAAGTAAATCTGAAAGCAAGTAACACTCTGACTCAAAAACTAGCGTTGTGAATAAATCCTGAACACCTCAAAGCACTCAGACTAAGACTAACGTACGCATTTATAGCTCTAATTACAGAACGCACAAACAATCGCTCTTAATTTACACCTTTCTCTGGAGTCAGAATTACTCGTGTACATTTCCTCATCAGCGCGAGTGGAAGATTAGGCCTTGCTGCGCTAGGGAAGTGTGAGTGCTCTGCTGCTCTCTGTTCCCTGTGTGTGTGTGTGTGTGTGTGTGTGTGGAGCGGAGCTCAGTCGAGTGTGGAGATAAGAAGCAGCGTGGCACGTCTCAGGAGCGCTATGTGTGTGCGTGTGTGTGTCTTGAGAGGATTAGCAAAAGCCGGAGGCCGCATCAGGGAGGGGGAACAAAACGCCTTCGGGGCTGAGAAGCCCACAGGAGTACACACACACACACACACAACTCTGACTGAACACATACACATTCAGTCAGAGTTGGGTAGCAGTGCTATTGCTCCTTCTTCTATCCTTTTTTGCAGTTTATTCTGTACATCTTAGCTTTGCATTTTGGCGTAAATAACTAATATAATGAATTATATAATAGTTAGTTCTGAACAAGTAATATAGTGACAGAGTGATAATAGACAGTAACAGCACTGTAACTATATGTATGAGTGGGCGTGTCCCAGGTGTTGTCCAGTGGTTAATGACACTAACTGTGTGTCTCAGCGTGGGTGAGAGTAGGTCTGTACGGTCCGCAGTACTGAGGAGAGAGCAGCTGCCTGACAAAACCCACATTCACAACCAGACACAGAAGCACTTTCAGTAAGAACACACATCTGATAACGTTATGTCGTCTTAAACAACACGCCGCCTCTGCACTAATCACTCCTAAGTCGTTCTGAATCGTCTCTGAACCGTCCGTGTCATTCGGTTTACGGCTAACGCTTAGCTACAAAGCTAACTAGCATCTAACCCAAAGATGAATCCCAAATCCTTCTCTAACCCCTGATCAAGGGCACTACTCTGTGTGTGAACAAGGGAGTGTACACCCTACATAGCGTTTCACACTATTTGGGATTCAACCCCGGAACCCAGCGCTGATATTCTAAAGTGTAATAAGTGTAAATATAAAGTAAATATGGTGAGTTTCTCAGGACAGTCCAAAACCTCCATGGTTTATTCTCCTCACCTTATGATTCCAGAGTACTGCTAAGAGTTTAACACTACTCTCACCCCAGTTAATTACACTAACTGTTGCTCGCTAGCTTCTTCAGTCATGGTTAATTAGTTTCTCCAGACGTGAATTGATATGTGTGGGCGGAGCAAAATAACTGTTTAAATAAAGAAACAAATCCTAATCTGTTGATAATAAATGGTGTTTGTGGAACTGTTGTATAAAAGCGATATCACACTTGAGGTCGTGCTGTTGTACTGAATATCACAGAAGATATCACAGTCGTGCTGATATTCAGTACAACGGCACGACCAAGTGTGTGATGTCCCCAAGTAACCAAGTGTGTGATATTGCTGTATTATTATTATACTCATGTGCAACAACAATCTTATGTCCTTTTTTCTCCATGTGTGTGTTTTAAAGCTAGTTTTCATTATTCATCTTTATTTCAGCTTTAATTATTAATCTTCAGTACCTGCGTTATATAGAGTCTGTCCCGGGAAGGCTGACTGAGACACAGGCACATACACACACTCGTCCACACAGCAGAAACTCACCTGGTAGGGAGGGGTGAAAGAATCCTGGAGGTCACATTTAGAGCTTTGATGGTTTACACTGAAAGATTTTGTTAGCAATGTTAGCGATGTAACATTTTCTTAGTGATGTAACATTTTGTTAGAGATGTCAGCGATGTAACTTTCTTAGCGATGTAACATTTTGTTAGCGATGAAACATTTTGTTTGTGATGTTAGTGATGTAACATTTTGTTAGCGATGTTAGCAATGTGAAAATTTGTTAGTGATGTAACATTTTGTTAGCAATGTAACATTTTGTTTGTGATGTTAGCGATGTAACATTTTGTTAGCAATGTAACATTTTGTTTGCGATGTTAGCAATGTAAATTTCTTAGCGATGTTAGTGATGTAACTTTCTTAGCAATGTTAGCGATGTAACATTGTGTTCGTGATGTTAACAGTGTAACATTTTATTAGCAATGTAAAATTATGTTAGCACTCTCACATTTTGTTAGCGATGTTAGCAATGTAAAATTTTGTTAGCAATGTAACATTTTGTTAGTGATGTTAGCAATGTAACAATTTGTGAGCAATGTAACATTTTGTTTGTGATATCAGCAATGAAACGTTTTGTTAGCGATGTAACATTTTTTTTAGCGATGTAACATTTTCTTAGCGATGTAACATTTTGTTTGAAATGTAATATTTTGTTGGCACTATGTTCTGAAGGGCAGTGGATTAAACACAGGCAGTGTTTCAGTCCAGGTGTTTTTCTGCACGGGGGAGCTGAGGTTGTAGAATATGACACAGAAGGGTACAGTGAGCTAACTGCGCCGACACACATCTCGACCGTGCATATAACTGTAAAACCCGTGATCATGATGTGCTTGATGAGACACTTTTGCACCTTAGCTTAACTCTGAACTCAGTTTGAATTCTGTGTTGCTTCTGAGGTGCTTTTTCTAAAACAAAATGTAAAATATATATATATTTTTAGAAATGAAGGAATCAATCTGGATTTGGTAAGTGTTGTTCTGTTAATGTGTTTCAGCTCGGTCATAACGTGATCCAGTCATGCAGACAGCCAACAATCACACACACACACACACACACACACACACTGTTTACCTAGCTGCAAGATAACGTGTAAAAACAGCATGCGTGTGTAGGTGTGTGTGTGTGTGTGTCATGTTTGCTCAGTGTGTTGTGTGTCAACATCGACTGACGCATAAGCACGAGCAACTCATCCGAGGCACGTATGCTAGCTGTTAGCATTCAGGCTTAAATTCAAACCACAAAACATCCAGGGTTTCTTTGTGCTGATGCTGATCTTATCATGAAACGTTTTCTCTGTTGAGAGAAAGATACATTTTTATTTTTTTTACATTTTCATAACTAAGCAGAGAGACTCCTGATGATATTTAATTATTTTAAGGTAACTTTTTTAAGTTAAGTTTAATAATATTCTCAATCCACCCTGTGAACGAAGAAAAAAAATTGTCCTGATGCACCACGGCTGTTTCTCCATAACATAGATGGCTAGCTGAGTCAACTTCTTCATGTAACTTTTAATGTTTAGACATTTAGTTTTGTGTGTTAAACATCTCTTCACAGACTTACTGTTTTGCGTAAAATCCTTCGCTTGAGTCTCTCGACAGTAGAGGTCATGTATCTTTGAAACTAATCCGGTCCTAATAGGGCTTTAGTCTCTGATGTGTCTCTGCGTCCGCACTCCTCCTGGACGTGTGGCGTCCTTACTGTGCCTTTTTACTGTGCCGGCTCTAACATGAGCGTTTGTCGATAACGAGGCCCTCCGGGCGTTTCCTGATTAGTGAGGTTAATGAGACGGCCAGGGAACCGGATTCTTCCCGGACGCCGCTGCAACATCATGTGCGCGCGTTTGAAGTGCTGGCTGTCTGGCGAAAAATGCTGGAAGTCTGAGCAGAAACAGGTGCATGCGCGCGGTGCTGCCAAATCCGAACAGCCTGAGACAGAATGCCGTCTGGACCGCAGGCCTTTTCCATGCGTCTGTTTTGTGGAATATTCTCCACACGCGCCGTGAGGACGATCTGATCTGTGGACCTACGCCAGGGCTGAAACAGCAGAGCTGTTAGCATTAAATTTATTCATTTCACCTGCTAGCGTATCCACACACTCGTCCATAAGCACCTTCTCGAGGAATGACGGAATCTTTCAGACAGTCACACACCTCTCAGTGGTAGGTGTTTTGCCTGCCATGCGGTAGGCCCGGGTTTGATTCCCAGCCAGTGCCCAAACCCCCCAGCCACTGGTTGCAGTGCCGGTCCCAAGCCTGGATAAAATGGGAGGGTTGCGTCAGGAAGGGCATCCGGCGTAAAACCTGTGCCAAGTTGTAGTGCGGACTGGGTATTCCGCTGTGGCGACCCCTTGTCGGGAGCAGCCGAAAGGCTAACAACAACACACCTCTCTAGACCTTCCTCTATTTGTTTCTGCACCTCTAATCTAATATCTACTCAAATTATATGCATGAAATTATAATTTTGGCTTTTTTTTATCTTAAAGGTCCCATAATTTATGGGATAAATTCATAAAGCCGAAAAATCCCATCAGTGTGGAATTTTCATACTTCAGACTTGCTCTGGTTCACGCTTCCTCTGAACACCCTGTTTTAGAGTTTATGTAAATGAGCTGATCCCAGGCCACGCCCCTTAGGAGAACAGCAAGAAGTTGTAGGGAGGGGATCTTCTTATATGAGGTCATATTAGGTCAGGAAAATAATCAGCTTGTTTAATCGCTGGACAATGCAATTTACTCTCATTAACGTTGCGCGTTAACATACCTTGTCTGGATTAATAAAAATATAAGAAAAAATAAAAAAGTTTTTTTTTTTTTTTTTAAACATGGATTGATTTTACAGTGATGCAAAAACTCCATTACCAGACAGTGCCAGTACCAGTCTTGCTTTTTAGTGTATCCACTTGTCAGAAAAGTGTGTTAATTTAATTATTTTAAAAAATAATAAATTTGCCTGCCTACAGCCTACGTTTTTACAGCAGTAGGTGTTAATCGTGATTATGGCAGTCTGGATGTTTCTCTGCTAATTTTCAGTAATTTAAAGTTTCAAAGCAATCTGCACATGCAGAATAGTTCAAGTTGTACAAGACAGAAGGGGAGAAGGCACTTTACTGATGCCACTTTACAGCTGACTGATCATTCAGATTGGTCCTTTGGTAAAAATGATGTCACCGCTACTGATAATATAGCCCCGCCCCACAGAAAATGGGGGAAAACCAAGAATAAATCATTCCTTCTTCTGCAGTCAAAAAGGCTAGAGCTGAGTGCTTAATTTCCCTGCTAAGATCCTTAAACGATTATGATTGAATTCCCTCGTGACAAGCTTTCACAGGCAGGCAGAATTTCCAGCGTGTCACCTAACGCCTCGAGCTGGCGACAGCGGGAAAACAGCGGCTGGTGCGGCATCACTCCCGGGGCAGGAATTTAATTGCGAGGCATTCGAGGTGTGAAGAGCAGTCTTCAGAGATTATCTTCTCATCAGCACGCCGATTGTTGTTGATGAGAAAGCAAGCACCACCTTAGCTGTGTTTTGTGTGGTGCGGCCATCCCGCTTCGGTTCAGCCGAACGTCTCGGTACGACTAGACGGCCCGAGCTTCCGCCTCAGTGCCTCTGTGCCGGCTGGATTTTAAAATAATCCCAACTATGTCTAGAAAGTTCGGGAAAACAAACGAGATAGTTTGTAAGTAATATCCGATGTCAGGAAAGTGAAACGACCGGAGTCACACCATCCTCTATGATATAATAGAGGTGTAAAGCAATGGCGCTAGCTGTATCTCTTCTTTTACTCTCCCTCATCTTCTCTGCATCTTCCAGACCAGCCTTGCTTACAACATCTAATTCATCCTTCCCTGATCTTGTCTTGATTTGTTCTGTGTCTTGAACTCTTGGTCTGCTTTATGCAACACTTCCACACACTCTTGTTTCCCACTCAGTACCGCTCAGCATCTAGTTAGAGTTCTGTAGGTCGCATCGCCACCACCTATAGATCTCTCTGTCCTTAGCAGTATCTCCTCCAGGTATTCTGCTTTTAAGTAAAGTGGGCATGGTCTATGTGCGATGGAAAGGTTTTTAACCTTGTCCAATATCCCCTGAGAACACTGAAAGGAAAACCTCCTGACATTTGTGTGCAATCCTGGCTTGGACAGTTCCTCAGCCTCAGCTAAATCATAATGTCATGGTGTGCACCTGTGATGGGCATGCGCCCAAATCTACTATCGCTCCTCGTTCAATCCGTAGGCTCCCTAGATAGACGACACCACCTTCTGCAGGTATGCAAAGGGACGGAGCCGCCGATAACGTTAATAGGATCTCGGGCTTGCTCCGCATTATAAAAGCAAGTCCAGGACGTTTGTGATGCGGTGGAGTATGAGAGAGTGGCCTGCGAGTGGGGCGATGTGATGCGCCCCGGGGATTTTAACAAGGACTCTGGAATTCCGTCTTTTGATCTCCACACTAAGGACAGTGCGAGGAATAACTGCGCGAGCTCCCGCGGCATCTTTACTCCCGCACCGAGCCTGCCTTCGCGTCCCCGACCGCCGAAGAGGAACAGGCCCCCAATCCCAGCTGGGAAAGCCGCCCAGCCGACGGACGTCAGCGAGGAATCCCGACTGAGGCCGCGCCCACGGAGAGCTGGGAGGGGCCAGGCCGGCCATCGACTGCGGGAGAAGAGCCGTCATGAGGGAGCGTGCAGGGGTGCTGCGTCCGCGTGCTCTGTTCTGCCCCTCCGCCCACTGCCACCTATCGCCAGCTGTGTGCCCGCATGCCAGCATAGCACAGCCCCCCGACCTACACATGCGCAACCTTCCTTCCCCTTCTTTCCATCCTCCCTCCTTTACCCCTTTCCTTCCCCATTTTACCTAAATAAAGTACCCTTTTTCCTGTAAGACCTCGCCTCGTGTCCGTGCTTATGGTGCCGCCCGTGCAACATGGGTCGAACCCGTTACAATAGCTAATATTTTAAAGCTAACTCCAAGGCCGGTTGTTTTTGCATGCTTATTGTTTTTCTTTGTAGGCACCTACATTTCTTCTGAGAATTGAGCCAGATTAGTGACTTAAATTAAACCAGTGTGACAATTTTGTTGCAGGTTCTCGTCTCAAATGTCAAAGTTATTAGCAAAATGTTATTGTACAGATCAATAGATAGATAGATAGTGCGTCTCATAGTCGTACCCATTACAGTCGTAATGTATTTATGTACGATCATAATATGATCTATTCTGCTAATCTGGTGCTAATCTGCAAAAGTTCTGATTTGTCTCCCCGCCCCGCTCTGAATCATCACTGATGTCTCCGCCTCCTTTCTTACGAACTGCTCCCATTTGTTGAAATGATGCTAATTTTCATGCCGATCGTTGGTTCTGTTTACGTAGCGATGCTTTAATCTGTAAAAGGAAAAAAAAAACACATCAGGATCGCGGTTTGTACATGAAATAAAAAAAGAAATAAATCAAAGCAGTGGAGCTCAGAAAGATGAAAAACAAATACGTCATCGGGAGAGAGAGAGAGAGAGAGAGAGAGAGAGAGAGATTCTTTCCGACTAAATGGATTTTCTCTTTCAGGAGCGAGAGATTGCGAGAGGCGCATGAGTGAGATTAGCACCGGATGGAGAGAGAGGAAAGTGCATGTATGTGTGTGTTTGGGGGTGGAATGCTGCCCAGAGAAACACACACACACACACACACACACACAGAGGAACACACAAATTTGGAATCTCAGTACACTTCCGAATTCTGTGTCAGTCACAGAAGGAGAATTCAACGAGGACTCCTATTAGAGCCGAAGGCATTTAATAAAGTGTGTGTGTGTGTGTGTGTGTGTGTCTGTGTGTGTGTGAGAGAGAGAGAGAGAGAGAGAGAGAGAGAGAGAGAGAGAGAGAGAGAGAGAGAGAGAGAGAGAGA
>JAQQZT010000023.1:40294015-40307937 GCA_030068275.1 Clarias platycephalus | reverse complement strand
ATAGATAGATAGATAGATAGATAGATAGATAGATAGATAGATAGATAGATAGATAGATACTTTATTCATCCCCATGGATGGGAAATTCACAAGATCCAGCAGTCCACACATAGTTACATCTAGAAAATATTAAAAATAAGGTAAAAACAATCCTATAAACAAACCAAAAAAAAAATAGGTAAAAGCTTCTGTGCATATTATTGTGCAAAGACAGTGGATTTGTGCATAATGTGCAAAAGTTTGTGTTTAGAGAATGTTATGCTATGGCCTGACTCCCCCCCCCCCACACACATGTGCAGTTAAACAGTCTCATGGCATGGGGGACGAATGACCTCCTCAGTCTGTCAGTGGAGCAGGGCAGTGACAGCACCCTGTTGCTGGAGCTGCTCCTCTGTCTGGTGATTGTGTTGTGCAGTGGATGTGATGGATTGTCCATGATTGACAGGAGCCCATTCAGTGCGTGGTGCGCTGCCACCGATGTACCCACCACTGAGCCTGCCTTCCTCATCAGCTTTTCTAGACATGTGGCATCCTTCTTCTTGATGCTGGCTCCCCAGCACACTGCTGCATAGAAGAGCGCACTCGCTACCACAGTCTGGTAAAACATTGTCATCAGTTTTTTGCAGATGTTAAAAGATGTCAACCTTCTGAGGAAGTACAAGCGGGTCTGTCCTTTCTTGTACAGAGCATCTGTGTTAGCAGTACAGTCCAGTTTGTCGTCCAGCTGCACCCCTATGGTATTTGTAAGTCCTCACAAGCTCCACACAGTCACCATTTATAGTCTCCTGAGGCCTAGGTCTCCTGAAGTCCACGACCATCTCCTGGGTCTTTGTGGTGTTAAAGTGCGGGTTGTTCAGGTTATACCATGCAGCACAGTCCTGGATCAGTTTTCTGTACTCCTCCTCCTTTCCATTCCTGATGCAGCCCACGATCGCAGTGTCATCTGCAAACTTTTGTACATGGCAGGACTCTGAGTTGTACTGGAAGTCTGACGTGTACAGGGTGAACAAGACTGGAGAAAGCACAGTCCCTTCCGGCGCTCCTGTACTGCTAATCATTGTATCAGACCTGCAGTCCCCCAGCCGCACATACTGAGACCTGCCTGTCAAGTAGTCTGTGATCCAGGCCACCAGCTGTGAGCTCACTCCCATCTCTGTCAGTTTGTCTTTGAGGAGCAGCGGCTGGATGGTGTTAAAGTCCAGGAATGTAATCCTCACAGCACCACTGCCCCGATCGTGGTGAGACAGAGATCTGTGGATCATGTAGGTGATGGCATCCTCCACGCCCACCTTCTTCTGGTATGCAAACTGTAGTGGGTCAAGAGCATGACTGACCTGTGGCCTCAGGTGATGCATCAGTGTCTGCTCCATAATCTTCATAATGTGTGATGTCAGAGTGACTGGTCTGTGATTGTTCATCTCCCCAGGGCATTGTTTCTTTGGTACTGAGATGATGCAGGATGGATTTTCCACAGCTGAGGGACCTTCTTCTGTTCCAGGCTTAGGTTGAAGATGTGCTGAAGAGGCTCTCCCAGCTCCAACGCGCGGGCCTTCAGTAGTAGAGATGATACTCCATCTGGGCCGGCTGCTTTGCTGGGGCGGAGTCTCTTTAGCTCTCTGCACACCTGGGCTGTTGTGATTTCAGGAGGAGGGACAGTTTCCTCATTTCTATATTTTTTAAGCTGGAGAGGATGCAGTTGGAAGGAGGGGCAGTGGGGTCTGTTGCAAATGAGTTGGTATTGGGAGAGAGGGAGGGGTGCACGCAGGAGGGGGTTGGAGACAGGCCTGGACTGACCATAGGGCATACCGGGCAATGCCCGGTGGGCCGACGCACATTTTTAGGCCGCGCGGGGCCGGGCCCCGGTCTGATGATCTGAACGCGCGCGCAACCCCCTATCCCACCCCATCCCCCCTCCCCCCCGTGGCCATTGCTCTTAACTGAATGCCCGGCCCGTTTTTTGGTCCCAGTCCAGACCTGGTTGGAGATACAGTGCTCTGAGTTGTGAATGAGTTGTAGTGGTCAAACCTATTGAAAAAGTTGTTAAACTGGTTTGCGCTCGCCACATCTCCCTCAATGGTTTCACGCCGTTTTGAACTGCAATGGATTGTCTTCATTCCATTCCACACCTCCTTCATGCTGTTGTTCTGCAGTTTCTGCTCCAGCTTCCTCTTGTACTGCTCTTTCGACCCCATGAGCTGAACCTTGAGTTCCTTCTGCACGCACTTGATCTCCTGCTGATCACCTCTTTGGAAAGCTCTCTTTTCTTTATTCAGGAGAGCTTTGATGTCACTTGTGATCCAGGGCTTGTCGTTTGCAAAGCAGCGTACAGTTCTTACAGGAACAGCAACATCCATGCAAAAGTTGATGTAATCTGTCATGCAGTGTACAATGTCCTCAATATTCCCACTGTGTGACCCTTGCAGCACATCCCAATCTGTAGTTTCTGTAGGCTTTTTTTAGCCGTGTGTAATATAGGCCAACGGAACAGGCCGTACAGATAATCGTGTGTGTGTTTGCGTGCGTGTGTATGTGTGTGTTTGTGTGTCACACTGTTTCAGGTCTTCTGATTTACGTCAGAGTTCGTGTAAATAACAATTACACCGTGGCCCGGGACTCCTGTGTATACGTGTGTATGTGTGTGTGTGTGTGTGTGTGTGTGGAGTGTAAACATGCCGATCTCCCCTGAGAACGAGTTTTAAAAGGAAAAAAAAAACAACAAAAGGGAGAACACGAGAAGTAAGAGGCAGAAGAGAGGATAGGATTTTATTAGTGTGTGTGTGTGTAGCTCGTCTCGACCTGCAGTGCTGCTGTTTTTCGTGCCGACACTCGCGAGTCCAAAATAGCAGCGCTTACGTTATCAATCACCAGCGGGAGGACAAGAGCAGTCTCTGAAGAGAGAGAGAGAGAGAGAGAGACGGAGGCAGAGACAGACTCAGAAAAAGAGAATGAAAGAAAGGGACTGAGAAAGACGGAAAGAGACGGATTTAGTTAGATGCATAGACAGACAGATAAATAGATTGACAGAGAATGAGAAAGAGGAAGAGAGACAGTGGGATCTCCCTTAAGCCAATAACTGTCTCTCTTTGCCTCACTCTCTCTGTCTGTCTCTGTCTCTATTTTTCTCTCTCTGTCTGTCTCTCTTTGTCTCGCTCTCTCTGTCTTTCTCTTTGTGTCTCTGTCTCGCTCTCTCTGTCTGTCTGTCCCTCGCCCCCTCTCTCTCTCTCTCTGTCTGTCCCTCTTCCTCTCTCTGTCTCGCTCTCTCTCTGTCTGTCCCTCGCCCCCTCTCTGTCTGTCCCTCCCTGGCTGTCCATCTTCCTCTCTCTGTCTCATGGATAGATGTTTAAGAGCATGTTTTATGCGTAACATGTAGAGATCATGTGATCTTTGACGCATGTGTATAGTATTTATTTTGTAACATTAATTTTTGCCCATTTTCCGAAAGGGTGCCAATAATTTTGCAGTCAACTCTACTATTGACCTCTTACTCTCCGCGCGTTTAAATCCAATGAACACTGAAAAACCAAATGATCTCAGATTAGGTAGTTTTATAGTTTCCTCTCAATATTAGGTTTAAACAGAGATCGCTACGCTGCGGAGTTCAGACGCCTTTTGTTTACTAGCTAGTTGGCTAACATTAGCATGAAGAAAAACTGGCTATAACAGTCTTACATGCACAAAGAATTCATTTTCATTTAGAAATGATCGGTAAGACTCAACAATAAAATGTAAATTTCTTAGATCGCTAGGAAGCAATCCTGCTAATTCTCCTGTAGCCACAAGTCTGTGTCATGAGGGAAGAAAAAATAAAAATATCTTTCAAACCAACTGGAGTACGGATATGTTAATTTAGTTTTTTTATTAATAGGATTAATTCACCAGGATTTCATGGCGAAAGCTAACCAGCTAGCGTTAAGAAAACTAGCACCTAACAGATATAGCTAGCTAGTTAGGCTAATATTAGAGAGAAGAGAAAAAACAGCATCTACAAAAAATATTAAACAAAAATAAATAGCTAGCAAACGATAAAAATAGATGGTGTAACTAGCGTGCCAGCTCTGGCTGAGGGATGATGGGATATCTGAGTAACGCTTGGTTGTTTACTTTTTTAACGGGGCCAGAGCCGGTGCTTTCCAGAGACGCCTGCATCACGCTAGATCATATCGAATAACACTAGATCCTGCTGTCGCTGCAAGTCTACACCTCTCACACACACGCACACACACACGCCTCACTGCCTGTTTACTGCAGCTTAAACCTGCTGACCTGGTTAGCCAAATGGCAAGATCTTTACCCAGTTGCTACCGGTTTCTTTTTTCTCTCTCTCACTCTCTCTTTTGCGCTTTCTCCCCCCATCTCTCACACAAACACTTTCCCTCACAGACTCATTAAGAGAAACGCTTTCTGTTCGCGTTCTTCTTTACTTTAGTCATGACACTATTTAATCCAGAAACCCTGTTCAGGCTCATCGTCCTACGCTCACACAAGCAAGCCTCTCCTAACATGACCCCCTGTGGGCGTGGCCTGTAGTGGCTATATATAGCTTCTAACCAAATTAGACAAACATTTTATGTGCCGCAGTTTGTACTAGCTTATTCTCAGGTTAGCAAAACAAAGCTAACTGACCTAGCTACACGCTGAAGAAACATCACGTACGTACCATATGGTAGATCCGGAAAATCACTTAACACATTGACGTCTTCTTCGTGTTATTATGTTTTCTTTTTCTTTTTCATCGTATTCGTAGATGTCTAACATACAACTTTTCTGCCACCTGTTGGTGGATTGTAAGAATTGAAAATTTTAAATTGGAAAAAAATTTCGTCACACAGACAGAACATTGTAGCTTATCATGGGATGTTGAGGCACTAAATACACTGGTGTGGGAGGAAACGGGAAACCCGAAGAAAACCTGAGTAACTCGAGCTTAAACCGAAACCAGGTATCACCAATATTACCAATTTCCAACACTACGTCGAATTAAATTTTCCTTTGAGAACATTTAAAACATTTATAAAAGACATGTAACTTAAGTAAATCATGAAATAAATACACATTAAACCTCACTTAACCTAAATTTATGATTCCTCTCGGCACCGGCTGCTTTAAAAACCAAACTGAATGCGGCTCCCTTTTCTTCTTGCTGCCGTCCTTGATAACATTCTTATGACCTATGGTGCTATATCTTCACTAAATGCAAAAACACCCTACAAAAAATACCTAAATTTGGTTCGAACGGCTCATGGACATACACGCGACTTCTTTTGTTCACTCGTATGCTGAAAATGTTTTGCTTGCCGAGGCAAATTTCTTGCAAAATTTGAGTTCTTAAGGTGACGGCTTCTTAAATCTGTATGTTGAGGAACGACAGTTACGACTTCACAGTACAGGTTGTGGTTACACAGATGATGCATTCTCTCTGGGTCATAAACCCCCCACCCGAAAGAGACGCGACGACCGAGAAACCGAGCGTGCTCGCGTTTTTACGCCGTATTAACAATTTCGAACGCCGCATCGTGTGTGAGCCGACAGCAATAACAACCCCAGCGTGTCCTGGTCTGACCTGGCTGACTCAGACGTGCTATAAATCGGACTCCTCGTGACTCATCTCACACCAAACAGTGGGGGGAAAAGTCTTCGCTGCATGATGTGAAACTGAAAACAAAAAAAACAACAACAAAAAAAAGAAGAAGAAAGAAGAAGAGGAAGGAGGCTCGTTTGCATGATGTGGTGACGGAGTGATTGAGGAGGTGCTTGGGCCCCGACGATTGTTGCTCGCCGCAATATTTCATTTTTATCAGCTCACAGGAAACACACACACACACACACACACTCAGCCTATCTCTGTCTCCCCCCCTCCTTCTCTCTCTCTCTCCCTGTCTTTCCGTCTGCCGCTCGTTTCCGTGCGCTCGCGCAGACACACAGTTCCCTCTCTCTCTCTCTCTCTCTCTCTTTCTTTCCTTCATACACACACACACACACACACGCGCGCGCTCGATCATTTCCCCCGCTGTCTGCTCTCTCTCCCGTCTCGCTCGCTCGCGCACACACATACGCACGCGCCTCCTCTCGTGCTCGTTGACACTCGCGCCGCTCGGTGCCGCGCCGAGGGGGAAGCGCTTTCTTCTCCTCTAATTGAAGCTGTTCCGTTGCCATGGCGCCGCCCAGAGAGGGGGGAGGAGGAGGAGGGGGTATAGCGCTGCTGATTGTTCCGCATCAGGAGCTCGGCTTTTACACACACACATAAGCACGCGCACGAGGTTGGGGCGCGTTTTTTTTTTTTCCTTCTTCTTCTTTTTTTCTTTCCCTCCCTCTCTCACTCCGCGCGCCGTGATTGCTTGTGTGTGTGTGTGTGTGTGTGTGTGAGTGTGTTATGTGTGTGCGTCGTGCTCGTGTCACCGCGAGAGGAAAGAAACAGCGCTGAGAAGAAAAAAAAAAAGAAAGAAAAGAAAAGCACGAGGCCCGTTTACCGGTTCTTTAGCACCACTTGAACCCGGATTTTCATGCACCGGGAGCTGGTAGCTGCAATGCAAAATTTCACATCAATTTAAATGTAAAGAAAGGAAGAAATGCGCACAATTATAACAGTGTCCGAAACAAACTAACTTTAAAGGAAGGAGTCTCCAGTGCCAGTGCTTTGTAAAAGTGGATGTTCTTGGGTAATGGGACAAGCGGTGTGTTCTTGTCGAGTTTTGACAATCATAACAGTGTCCACGCCTAACATTTAAGGAAGTCTATGGTGCTTTGTAAAAGACTTGAAAGCAGACGATTTGAACATTTCCTGGTTTCTTGGTAACATGACAAGCTGCATGATTTGACCTACTGACTTTGAGAAACGTCTTTGTCGAATTTTGACAATTATAACAGTGTTAACCAAATGTTTAAGGAAGGAGCCTTCAGTGTAAAAGTAGATGTTAATGTAGATGTTTTGAACGATTGCATCTTATCAAGTTTTGACATTTTAAAATGTCCACAGCAAACTGATGTAAGGAAGGAGTCTCCAGTGCCTATACGAATTACTGACATAAAACCTCTTCTCGCGTTTTGATAGTTATAACATTGTCCACACCTAACATTTAAGGATTTGTTCCCTGGTGCTTTGGAAAAAGACTGAAAGCTGATGTTTTTAATGTTTTGCAGTTTCTTGCACCGCTTGACAAGCCACGTTTTTTCGACTTACTGACTTTGAGAAACGTCTTGTCAAGTTTTTACAATTATAAGTGTCCACACCAAATGTTTAGTGGAGGAGTCTCCAGTGCCAATGCACTATAAAAGTAGATGTTAACAGAATTTTTTTTTTACGCGTATGTCTGGTTACATTTTGACATTTATAAGTGTCCACAACAAACTGAAGTAAAGAAGGAGTCTCCAGTGCCAGTGCAACTTATGATTCGAGAAATGTCTTGTCAAGTTTTGACAATTATAACAGTGTCCACACCTAATGTTTAAGGAAGAAGTCTCCAGTACCAGTGCTTTGTAAAAGAAGATGTTAACATAGATGTTTTGAATTCGTTGCAATTTCTTGGTAATGTGACAAGCGGCATGTTTCAGACTTACTGACTTTGGGGGGGGAAAAAAAGTCTTGTAGAGTTTTGACAATTATAACAGTGTCCACACCAAAAGTTTAAGGAAGTAGTCCAATGCCAGTGTATTGTAAAAGCCTTAAAGTAGATGTTTTGAAGCTTTGAAGTTTCTTGGTAACAATCCTGACTAGTTTGAAAACACCCTTTAAGTCCCTGATGCTCTAGGAAACTCATAAAAACTTACCTCACACAAAAAGGAACAGGGGATCTCCCAGGGGGTTTTCCTCCTTAAAGTAACCAGGAACTCTAAAATAATATCTGCATTACAGATCTATCTAACGATCATTTGTTGATTTAAATTTTTTATAAGTCTACAGTGTTTTGTTTATTAACCCAAGTCTTTTTAATTTCTGATCATTCCACCAACAGGATACCCGAGGCTCAGTGTGACATCATTGATAGAAATTATCAATGATTATCAATGATAAGGAGGTCTGGATTTAGTAGATTAAATTCAGGAAAATATCCATTTAAAATAAAAAAAATCTCATTATGACTACACAAGAACGATACATTTGTAGAAGTTTACATACACACACGCACACATACACGCAATGCCGTAATTCAATTACAGCCTACAGTTTACATATAAATGTAATTTCTGCAGTCAGATGGTGATTCATCTTCATTCATCTTGTATGTTAACCTACAACATCCTGAGAGGACGTCTGTAGGAGGCATTATTGTATTTTCGGACAAAACTTCATTTTGTATCATGAGTCTTGAAGTTTAGACATCTACGAATTATTTATAGAAAGTAGCGGTTGGCACCGCAGCATCGCACCTCCATGGTCTGGTTTGATTCTTACCTGCATAAAGTCTTTTTCTGAACATTCATAAATGTTCTGTGTGCAGAACACAGTCCAAAAACATGCAGATTAGGCTCATCGGTGTTGACAAACTCCAAGTAGTGTATGTTTGTGTGCTTGTGCCGTGTTTTGAACCTGCACCCTGTTCAAGTTATACCCTGTCTCATGCGCATGATCAGGTGGAATACCTTTTTCAAGAATCCCAGTTCCAAATATAACACCTGCTGATGCCAAACAAAAGCCAAACGTTTGGATGCTAGTTATCCTGACTCTTGCACCTGCTGACCTTAAGTGTAACTGTTTTAGCTAACGTGATGCTAAATTTGAATAGTATTAAAGAATATACAGGATCAACCAGCCAAATTAGATCTGGAATATAAAACTATGGTGCCTAGTGTGTCTATCTAGATGAGACGACTAATAAGACATGCTTGCGTCTTTACATGGCAGAGGAAGGAGATTGACATTCGTGATTGACATTTAACTTTTAATAACGGCAGCTTTTTTTTTTTTTGTTCTTTCTTTTTTTACTTCCTTGGCTGGTTGATTGTGTGTAATTGCTAGTGTTATTATGATGACCGTGATCGTCATTTATTCATATCAGTATATTTAAAAAAAATTCCTCTGTATTTTCAATCAAGGATATCAAAGCGTACTGTAGTTCGGAAAAGCTTCCCATGGCTAAATTTCTGATGGGGTGGTCCAGGTTCGGTGTTAGCGGGAAAGGATTGCTGTAGACAGATTTGGATCCTGGTGATTTTCAGCCTTTGTCATTTAGCTTGTCGGATTTATGCATGCTGACCGTCTTTCAGAATCTCGCTCTTGCTCTAAGCTCTAATCTGTTCTTTTTGGCAGCAACGGAGAGCTTGGCTTTCTTACTGCTTACTCTACTGGTCAGGGTTTGGTCCCACACACATACACACACACACACACTCAGAGAGAGAGAGAGAGAGAGCCCTCCCCATTTATAATGAGCGCTGTTTGCGGAGTGTAAATTTGTCTCTCCCTCCTCGGCAATCAGTCTTTACTTCAGCTCTCTCTCTGGGGAGGCTGCAATCAGGACACCGTGTGTGTGTGTGTGTGTGTGTGTGTGTGTGTGTACATGACCGGCTGAGTGTGTGTACATGTGTTCAGCGAAAAGACCTAGAGCAGGTAGGCTAACAACTGATGAAAATGTTGCCTTGGCTTGTTTTTAAACCTGCCGGTTAGAGAACCGGGGAGATGGGAATACGGCTCTTGCCACATTAGCAAGACTTCGTGAAAACAAAGTGGAAACACAGGGACTATATACAAGCAGTAATTACGCAGATAACAAGCCACAGGTGAATTGCATGACGGGAAGACAGAGCAGGGTGGACTGTAAAGCATGTCCCCTGATGTAAAACAACAACAGATTGGTGGGCTTATGAATGCAGCACATTAAAAGGCAAGGATAGCGCGGCATCGTCCAGTAGCCCAGATGGCGCAATAAAGACAGACGGTTCTGAAGCGTAGCAAGAGATCAGCATCCTTCATTTCTTTCAGCGGGGCTTTAGGAATAGTCACAATTTTTTACATTCTGAGATGCGAACATAGGTTTAGATACGTTTCCGTGCAGGGATGGTCCTCGCTTGAAATTACAAGGCTCTGGGCAGGTATGGGACATCCTGCGTGTGGTGTATTAACCAAAACACAAATGCTTGTCTGAAGACAAGGTTCTTCTCTTACAGCCCTACTAAACCTGGTGAGTTTAAGGTAATGGAAGGCGAGATCTCATTTCAGAACCAGTTAAAACCAGGTTGTCTTCAATGTTTAAGGGAAATGAGTAAGGGCAGTACCTTCCTGAACTTCTTGTGTTGTGGAGTTTAACTATTCATCCAACCATTATCTATCCTATTTATCCTGTGTAGGGCCATGGGAGACCTAGAGCCCAGGGAACACATGACACAAAGCAGGGGGGACCCCACACTTGGAGGACACATCAACTCCATGGTCACAGACTGGAGGAGAGATTTGGATCCCAGCCATGGGGTGCAAGTGCTAGTACAAAGCCACTGTGTCACCAGTTTTTTTTTCAAAGAACAAGGGGACACTTCTTTAAAAAAAAATCCAGTGTTTTGGGTTGTTAGGTGAAAGAACAATAGACAATTCTGAATGGGAAGACAGGCTTTGTCTGTTGCATATTTTAGCTTGTTAGGAAGCTTATAGTGCACTTCAGCGAAGAAAAGGTTATGGCCTTTGCTCACATGCTGAACTGCATTTTGGTGATGCTGGAGCTTGAACTCATAACCTTCTGCCCCAGGTGCAAGACATACAGTTCAAAATGTCAAAACACCATACTGCAAAGTATCATCTACAGCAAGGGTAATCAACTGGTCCATATGCAGACCTGGAAAAGCATCTCAGCGGATGGATCCGAGCACTCAATCAACATGAAGCATTGCGCCTTCTGTAGCAGATCCTCAGTTGCAGCTCGCTGTGGCCAGTCACAGGCAATCAAGACAGTTTCACAAGAAAAGAGAAAGAGTTTAGGAAAAGACTTTAATAGACTCGCTATTTTATTTGCTACAAAAAAAGGAACCACATAGGTCTCAAAACAGGTAATATGAAGTGTGAGGGCAAAACAAAGAAATTTGGATTCTTGAAAAGAATA
Organism: Clarias platycephalus; assembly: GCA_030068275.1. Taxonomy (NCBI): domain Eukaryota; kingdom Metazoa; phylum Chordata; class Actinopteri; order Siluriformes; family Clariidae; genus Clarias; species Clarias platycephalus. The sequence continues at coordinate 40,296,916 of JAQQZT010000023.1, read as the reverse complement.
TCTCTTATTTACAGACATGAAAAAGCCACTAATGGTTAAGTATTAAAATGTACAGTTCAGTCATGTTAGCCACCAAACCTTTAAATGGCAAGATTTATATAGGTAGATATTTAAATATTTTACCTCTCATTTGGTGGAATCTGATTGGTTCGTTTATTTTTTTTAATACATTTTTTTGGAATCCATTAATTTGATGTGATCTATTTATTTGATGGGATCTATTTGTTTTTTTGAAGTCTGTTAATTTGATAAGATCCATTTGTTTAATGGAAACTGTTTATTTACTGGGATCTGTTCCTTGGTGGGATCCATTTGTTTTGTGGATTCTGTTCATTTGGTGGGATCTGTATGTTTTTTGGAATCTGTTTGTTTGGTGGATTCCAATTGTTGTGTGGGATCTTTACATTTGGGATCTGTTTGATAGTTAGGATCTATTTGTTTAATGGGTGCGACTATGCTAAAGAGGACAATTACCTTGGGACGACGGCAGGTCCTAGTTACACTGCATTATTATTTGTATATATTGGCGGTCTTCTCCAAAGCACAACTCAACAAAGGGAAATGACAAAGGGTACCAAGACAACCTCTGAGTGAAATAAACTACTACAGTGGGAAGGATACACTAATGAGAACACTAATGAGAACTCCTCAGAAGCCGGGATCCGTCATGCCACCTGGGGAATATCAGTCGGTCATTAGGCCAGCTGCACAAAACAATGGGTGTAGACCCTGTGGACTCTGCAGGTCTACTGCTGATGGAAATAGTCCTCTGTCTCTGTGTGTGTGTGTGTGTGTGTGTGTGTGTGTGCGCGCGCGCGTGCGGGCACAAACTCAGCTGCACCATCCTACGCATGTCCATTAGTTGCATCCATTAGATTTGTTGAAGAGGTTTTCTTCTTTAAACCAAATGTTTTTCTTTAGATCCTTCAGGTCTGAGCACATAGACCAGAAATGGAGTAAAATGAGTTGAAATGGAAAAGGCAAAAGCGTCACAGTTATCTAAGTAATGTGTATTTTTGTGATACAGATTCTTTAACTCCTCATACATGAAGTAGGATCAAACTTATGACTTTGATTGGTACGCAAGTTCCTACAGCTTAGGAACTTGCGAAATCCTTAGGGTTCTGAAGAATTAGTCCAGAACATAGCCAAGACTTATCTGTGCAACACCATCAGCTGCATCCACTTGTGTCTGGTTTGGATATATAAAGATATATATTTTAATTATTATTATTATTATTATTTTTTTTTTAATGCTAAATATGTTCTTCAATTTTAGGATGAGCAGTCAACCGGACAGTAAGAAAGCATTTGAAACAAAAAGTGTTTGACAGTGAATGTGTCCTAACCAGCTGTCTCCAGGTCACAGAGTGTTATATTGCATACTAATATAAATAATATTTACGCACACACACACATACTCACAGACACAAAAATACACAAACACACAAAGGCATGGGCTGGTTTAGATACGTTTTTTTCTGTCTTTTCCTCTCATCTCCACTCCACTGCACTCCCACACAAAACACGAGAGGAAGTTATCGATCCATTGTTTTCTGCGAGACATAAGGTTTTGTGATTGGGGCCATTTAGCGATAGCGAAGCCGCCAGATTGTCTGACCGCACGCTTGCGTGTGGACGCACACGCTGTGCCCTGTTGTGGGTGTGTGCTCATGTGTTTGTGTGTCAAACACTTGGATTTGTGGTGGTGAGTAACAGCCAAAAGCTTTTCAAGACAAACAGGTATTCAGATTTCTGTAGACAGATGCTGTGCCGCCACGGGGTGTGTGTGTGTGTGTGTGTGTGTGTGTGTGTGTGTGTGAAGGGAGCGGGGTGGTGTTGTATATGCAATAAGGTATGCAGGTAAGTGTAGTTTTCACCCTGGTCTGATGAGGATAAGATTAAGCTAGAAAGCATGAGAGAGAGAAAGAGAGAGAGAGAGAGAGAGAGAGAGAACAGGGAAAGAGGGACTGTCAGATAGAAGAAAGAAAGAAAAACCTCTGTGTGTGTGGCAGGATGAGGTGTTATGGGAATGTTTTCTCTCGCTCTGATCACTCAGTGAGTGCTGAGAGACATTACAGCTAAGCATAACACGCAATGCCACACAGTGAGTGAGTGTGTGTGTGTGTACTGATTTTCTTATATGCTTCTATTCCTCTTTTTCTTTGTATCAGCCTGAGTCACTTTTCGTCTCATACACACGCTTGGCTCAAGCTGTCACCACCACTTCTATGCCCCGTGTCTCACCTCTGGGTCGGAGTGTGGCTTGTCTCACCACAGGTGGGGGCATGTCTCACCACAGGATTGGTGTGTTTTACCACAGAAGTGGTGTGTCTCACCACTGAAAGGGTGTGTCTCACCACAGGGTTGGTGTGTCTCACTGTTGAAAGGGTGTGTCTCACCACAGCAGGGACTAGTCTCAGTGCTGAAGGGGTGTGTCTCACTATAGGAGGGGTGTGTGTCATTGCTGGAGGGGCATCTCACTGCTGGAGGGATGTGTCCCACTGCTGAAGAAATGTGTCTTACTGCAGGACAGGAGTGTCTCACTACTGAAGGATTGTGTCTCACTGCTGGAGAGGGATCTTACTGCAGGAGGGGCGTGTCTCACTGCTGGACGGACTGGTCTCACTGCTGGAGAAACCGGTCTTACTGCTGGAGGGGTGTGTCTCACTGCTGAGGCACTGGTCTCACTACTGAAGGAATGTGTCTTACTGCAGAAGGGATTGGTCTCACTGCTGGAGGGGCGTCTTACCTCAGGAGGGGAGTGTCTCACTGCTGGAGGGGTGTGTCTCACTTCTGGAGAGACTGGTCTCACTTCTGGAGAGACTGGTCTCACTGCTGGAGAAACCGGTCTTACTGCTGGAGGGGTGTGTCTCACTGCTGAGGCACTGGTCTCACTAC
>JAQQZT010000023.1:40279859-40293915 GCA_030068275.1 Clarias platycephalus | reverse complement strand
TGAAGGAATGTGTCTTACTGCAGGACGGGAGTGTCTCACTACTGAAAGAATGTGTCTTACTGCAGAAGGGATTGGTCTCACTGCTGGTGGGGCTGGTCTCACTGCTGGAGGGGCGTCTTACCTCAGGAGGGGAGTGTCTCACTGCTGGAGGGGCTGGTCTCAATGCTGGAGGGGCTGGTCTCAATGCTGGAGGGACTGGTCTCACACAGGGAGTGTCGTTTCACACTGCAGGGGGGGGGTGTCTCACTGCTGGAGGGATTGGTCTTACTGCTGGAAGGATTGGTCTCAATGCTGGAGAGGTGTCTCACTGCAGGAGCGATGTGTCTCACTGCTGGAGGTTCCGGTTTCAGTGCTGGTGGGGCATCTCATTGCAACAGGGGCATGTCTCACTGCAGGAGGGACTGGTCTTACAACTGAAGGAATGTGTCTCACTACCGGAACCACTGGTTTCACTGCAGAAGGGTTGTGTCTCACTGCTGAAGGATTGTGTCTCACTGCAGAAGGGTTGTGTCTCACTGCTGGAGGGCCTGCTCTCATTGCTGGAGAGGCGTCTCACTGCCTCTGCAGGAGGGGTGTCTCACTGCGGTAGGGGCTGGTCTTACTGCTGGAGAAGCATTTCACTGCAAGAGGGGTGTGTCTCACTGCTGGAGGAACTGGGCTCACTACTAGAGGGATGTCTCCCTTTCGTAAGGGTGTGTCTTATAGTAAGAGGAATGTTTCACCCAAATGAGGATGGGTTCCCTGTTGAGTCTGGTTCCTCTCAAGGTTTCTTCCTATTGCAATTTCAGGGAGTTTATCCGTGTCATTTTAATTTATGCACATTTCCATAATTTTCTTTTGATTCTGTAAAGCTCTTGTTGTGGCAATGACCACTGTTAAAAACATTATACAAATCAAATTGAATTGAATTGAATTGAGTGTCTCACTACTGACGCAATGTGTCTCATTGCAGGAGGGACTGGTCTCAGTGCTGAAGGGGTGTGTCTTACTGCTCGTTTATTTGTGTGTGGTGTGTCAGCGGCTCAAAAGCCTTTGTTGCATTTAATTAGAATGTAAATTGGTACACGTGGTTGTTAGAAACCCCGCCCCCACCTTTTATCCTAAATTGCTTTGAGGGTGTTAAGGACTTTATGTGGCTCCGCCCACTTGTGTAATTCACAGTGTAAGCACTCTCTCTGTAAACATATAGAAGTGTACAGAGAATGCACACACACAAACACAGGAGCCCTGCATGTGAGTGCAGTATGAGAGGATTGATGCCTGAGGTTACAGGCTTGTCTGGCATATCTGACAGGCTAAACAGTGCTAGCAGATGACAGCACACACTCGTCAGACTCGTCACACGTACACACACACACACAAAATCTCTCTCTCACTCTCGTCTCTCTCTAGTGCAGTTTGAGGTCAGCCACGCTGCAGTTTGAGGGAGGATGCACACACACACACACACACAATTTTCAAATGCAAAGAAAGAAAACAGTATGAACACACACACACAGCTCATGCTGCTGCGTTCATATCGATTATTTTTTTCTTGGCTGAAAACCCTAACTGCGAGAGAGAGAGAGAGAGAGAGAGAGAGAGAGAGGATGTTGCAAGCTTCGCTGAGTTAAAAAGTGTGTGTGTGTGTGTGTGTGTGTGTGTGTGTGTGTGTGTTTGTGTGTGTGTGTGTGTGTGTCAAAGAGAGAAGACAGGAGGCTTAGGGGCCCAGGCATGCAGGTTTCAGATTTCAGAGAGTACTAAGTTCACAGTCTCTCACTCTCACACACACACACACACACACACACACACCCTTGGGGAACACCTGTATCGGCTGCGTCTCTGTAGAGCCTTGTACGCTTTTAGAGAGAAAAGGTTCAAATTGCTGTTAGGAGCTGTGCGTTTGTGTGTGTGTGTGTGTGCGTGTGTGTGTGTGTGTGTACAGCTGACTGGTGACATTCCTCTCCAGTACTCTTTGCTCCCTCAATCACTCCCGCCATCTCTCTATCTGTCTGCCCTCCTGCACGCAAACAAACAGATAAACTGGGGAAGAGAGAGACAGAGAGTGAGAGAATGTTAAGACAAACAGTGAGACGGATAGAGAGAAAGGCCGAGGAAAACAGAAAGGATGAAAGAAAGTTAGAGAGAGATGGAGAGGGAGAAAGAGTGAGAAAGAGAATGAGAGCGCGAGCAAAAGAAAAGGAGAACAAGGAAGCACAACAGAGAGGAAGAGGTGGGGAGAGACGAAGAAGAGAGAGATAGGGAAAAATGAAACAGATGAAACATCATTAAGGAATAAAAACCGGTAGTGTGAAAGAAAAAGAGTGACGAAGGAGAAATGGAGCGAGGGAAGGAGAAAGAGTGAGGAAGAAAGAGATGAAATGAGGGAGATGTCTAGAGAGAGAAAAGGAAGAGAGAGTATGAGCAAGAGAAAAAGTGAGACAGAGGGAGGAAGAGAAAGATAGGAAGAGAGGAATACAGAGAGACCGAGAGATTATTCGGGGTGAGATTACAGGCTGCAGTGGCTGTACAATCAGATTACCTTAGAGGAGTGCAGAGAGGGTGAGAGACACTCGGACAGATAAGGAGGGAGAGAGAGAGAGAGAGAGAAACGAATGAGGGACGGATGAAGTACAGAAATAGAAAGACAGCGCTATTATTTTTAATCCGCTTCGTTTGTTCCTCGCTGTTCGCGTTTCCTGGCGTTCACACTCGCAGCTATTTTTTGCGCTTCATGTCGCCCAGATCTTTCTACATCAGTCGTTAGCGGCCGTTCCTGACACGCGCGTACTGCTGGTTGCCATGGCAGCACCTGGCTCCTCGTCACATGATCCCCTGATCTGGGTTTTCATGCAGATCGAGTGGAACGTAATGCTTATATTATCCTTATACGGTAAAAACAGTCGATATTGACTCGATTCAGTCCAGGCTCGACAATCAGTTTACACAACTTGACCGCGCCTTTTTAAGGTTTGCAACTCATAGGTAAGTTTTGTGGACTAAATGTGAACTAGCCATATCGTAAAGGTAATTTTTACAGCATATAAATAAAATCAGTGTTACAAAGACTTGAGTCACGTAAACAATTATACGCACACCGTTACTAGACGAGGCGCGATGTAATTTTACTTCGCTCCCACATTGGGGGCATCGATGAAGCTTTTATTTATTGTCAGTGGGCGTGGCTTATTTAGCTGCTAATCACGTCCCTGCTTCAAAAAGCAATTTAAAAAAATCACTAGCTGGCTTTTTAAATAGTAGCTTTAATATCGTGAATCTTTTTTTTACGAAGTAGTGACTCAAACTTAACTCATTCATTTCATTTTTTAAAACTTGCAATTTTATGCCATACCTAGAAGTTGATAAATTGCAACAATCAGTTTCTCGGAACGAGACCTCACAAACAAACTCGATGATTCTCAGTTGTTTAAGTGTCGTGACTCTATCCTGCTCCAGCGGCATCGCTCAGCTCTACTTTTACTTTATGTCTCATTCATGTACAATCCCCCTTTAAAGGTAGACTATAAAGTCTACCTTTCAGCGAACACACACACACTCCACGCTGGCGGTCACGCTATCACATGCTGAACCAAAACGTGTTCAGAGATCGATGATATCGCGTACGAGCGATGAGCAAGCTTTTTTTTTTTTTTTTTTTTATCAGTTACACAAGAATAACCAGAAGACACACCCACGTCCTCTGAGTGATGTTTCTCGCTGTTTTCCTCCTGACAGGAGCACGACAGACGAGGTGACAGACATCAAGAATTTCCGAGGACGGATAAAGCGAGACGTCCTGACAATGATAGTCCTTGTGTGGGTGTGTAGGTGTGGGCGGGTGAATACAGTTTACTGCACGTATACACACACATAGTTCTGTGTGTGTGTGTGTGTGTGTGTGTGTGTGAGCATTAGTCTTAAGCAAAACCTAGACCTGAAGTGAAATTACATTATAATTACATTACAAAAATCCTTTTTTTTTTTTTTTTTTTTTTATAAATAAATAAATGTCCTTGAATGCCATTGGTTAACTCCGGGTGTTGATTTATTCCTCATTTGCGTAACGTTTTGCAGGACGTTTATTACACGTCCTTTGCCCCGCCCCCTCTCGCTAAGCATCCTTAATCTGACTAAATCTGACTAAAATAACAAGAACAAACAAAACAAAAAAACTCTGAAACTACAAAAACCATTTTGTTTGTGTGTGTGTGGGTGTGTGTGGTGCTTCCCCAAGATCTCAGCGCCCCGTGTGGGGTAATTGCTGGGCGGCTGACACCTGCACGCCGAAGGGCTTTTTCCCCTGCAGAGTCTCTCTCCACACACACACACACACACACAGCCTGCAATACGTGCATACACGGTGACGTCCACAGCCTCCAACCGCTTTGTTTGCCACGCCGTTACAACAGCAAGGCACACCGAAAAAAACACATCTAACCTACCATTAACACACACACACACACACACACACACACACACACAGAGTGAGGGAGGAGAGAAACCAGACAAGTGTGTGTGTGTGTGTGTGTGTGCTGTGACCTTTCTTCCAAATGTCAGCAGCGTGAGTCGCGATTAATGGTGTGTGTGTGTGTGTGTGTGTGTGTGTGCGCGCTTGTGCGACCGCATACACGTGTACGTGTATGTGTGTGTGTGTATGTACATGCTTGTGAGTGTGTGTGTGTGTGTGTGTGTGTGTGTGTGTGTGTGTGTGTGTGTGTGTGTGAATGTACTTGCTTCACCCGGTCACGCGTTCTCCAAAACCCCCAAAGAGGAAAACAACATGCGAGGAGTTTTCAGAGAACTCTCGTGATTTATGCGCAGAGATGGACTGACTGCGGAACGACGGAGAAAAAATGAGGGAGGAAATGAGAGAGGGAGAGGAGAAGAGCGGAGAGAGAGAGGGGGGGGAGAGAGGGAGGGAAGTGAATTTAATCACAAGGTCACTCCTCGTCCTGGGTGATGGCAGTGCAGGCTAATGGAGGGAGAGAGAGAGAGGGAGAAGTAGGGAGGGAGATGGGGAGAGTAAGGTCATCAGCTGTGAGCTGGATGAGTGCAGGTTAAAAGAGGTGAGGCCAGAACGAGAGAGAGCGAGAGAGAGAGAGAGAGAGAGAGACTGTGGGAAAAGGGATGTCAAGGACATGTAATCTTCCCAGTGAGCGGAGAGGGAGACAGAATGATAGATAGATGGATACACAGAATGATGGATAGAAAGAGAGACAAAATGAAGGAAGAAGAGATGCGAGAGACAGAACGGTAGATGGAGAGATAGAGTGATAGAAGATAAAATCATAGGGAAGGAGAAATACACTGACAAACACAAGGAGAGACAGAAAGACAGACGATACACAAAGATGTACAGAGAGACAGAACTATAGACAGATAGGAGCAGACACAATCAGCGAGCGAGACGATATAAAATTATAGAAAGAGGAGAAAAGAACTATAGATAGATGGAAAGACAATGATAGATAGAAAGAACTATAGATAGGAGAGACAAAATGACTGACCAGAGAGACAAAAAAGAGACACAACAATGGACTGGCGAGACAAAAAAAAGACAGATATAACAGGAGAGACAAAAAAGAAAGACCCTATAGACAGGAGAGACAAATAGAGATGATGATGGACAGAAGAGAAAAAAAGAGAGACACAATGGACAAGAGAGACTAAAAAGAGACAAGCGACAAGAGAGACAAAAAGGAGACATTAGACAGGATAGACAAAACAGAGAGACACAATCGACAGAAGATACAAATAAAGAGAGACAATAATGGACAGGTGAGACAAAAAGAGATACACTATAGACATGAGAGAAAAATAATAAAAAAAAGAGAGATACAACGAGAGACAAAATGATGGACTGAAGGGATTAAAAAAAGAGAGAAACACAAAAGACCAGAGAGACAAATAGAGACGATGGTGACCAGAAGAGACAAAAAGTGAGAAACGGACAGGAAATAGACAGGAGAGACAAATGAAGAAAGACACTATAATGAACATGAGGGACAAAAAAAGAGAAACAATAAACAGGAGACACAAAAGTGAGAGACAGCGATGGACAGGAGAACAGCAAGAACGGGAAAATAATGTACTTCTTAAGACCTGCACAAAAAAATTTGCATCAGCTTTTACTTCTCCTGCTGTGTTGTTCAGTGCCGTCCTGATATTGTTTCTGTCCCCTTGCTACAGTACGCAACACGTTTCCTGACCATACAGCTACCAAGCTTATGAACTATGTCACTACGAAATATAACATTTTTAAAAACTTTAACTGAAGCGTTGACATGAAATTTGTTTTCAATATTCTGAAACGTAATCCAATTTTTTTTATTTGTGAGAAAAACATTTTTCCCGCAACTTGACATTCAGTACACGGAATTGTCCACAATTGTTTTATCAATAATTTGTTCAACATATTTTATTTATCTAAATTTCGACCATGTGAAACATATTGCAAAAATTTTCAATATGTGAAAGTATAGCGTGATAGCTACATAATGTTCGGCTACATTTTTATCTAAATCGCACCTCGATGTCGATCTGGAGCTTAGCTCCTGGAACCTTAAATCTAGGTATGTATTTGTTTTTAAACAAATTAAATTTAGCGGCAAATTAGAAAGGATTTTTTTTTATTCAGTAAAGTAGCGAGTCTGTGTTTTAGCTTCCGCATTAAGCAGTAGGGTTTTGTTGTGACATCTGATTTTATAGCTAGCTAGCTAACGTGGGTAAGTGATATTTACCGCAGGCGTGACTTAGCAGGGCATGTGATAACGTGATCCCTCTGCGTCTACGGTGAGTATCGAACGCGATTCCAGGAGTCGGAGCGTAAACATTTACGAAAGAGTTGAAAGAGAACATGGTTAATGACGCAGTGGAGGGAGAAACGGTATGCTTTTACCGGATGAGGCCGGGAGACATCGGAGATAAGGGTTCAGCGAGACGGGCATTAATGTTTAATGTCATAAAACTGCAGCCAGAGAGCGGGCGAGCAAGCGAGAGAGAGAGAGAGAGAGAGAGATGGAGGACAGGGAGCAGTGCTAAACAGAGGCAGAGGACCAAGCTAATGGCTGTTCACCTTGCCTTGTTCTCTCTCTCTCATACACACACACACACGGCTGTCTTTTTAATATAGCAGTTACCATGGTGGCTGGAGAGCACTCCACAGCTGAGGCCGGCTGGCAGGCGAGGTGTGCGTGTGTGCGCGCGCGTGTGTGTTTGGGTCGTTGTCAAGCCATACACACGCTCACCAGTCAGTGTCAGGCCAGGGTTGGCCCTTGGTTCCAGCTCTACCCTCCTCTCTCTCTCTCTCTCTTGCTCTCTCTCTCACACACACACACACACACACACACACACACACACACCTCATTGCACTCCTAATTTGCACATGACGCCTCAACACGCCGGGCCATTACTCATTTGTACAGCCCCGGTTTAAAAAAACGCCTGAGCCAGCAGCCCTGGACACACACGCACACGCACACACAGTCTCAGTGAGACGTGTGTGTACAAGCACACACGAAACACAAACCAAAAACCACTAGACAAGCACGGGGCATTAAAAAAAAAAGAACCCGTACACACCCACAAAATATACACTTACGCACACACACTTACACATACAAACCGGATTTCCAGATTTGCCAGAGTGACATGACCTGGGGTCGGTGTGGGCAGGGCTTGTGTTAACCACAAGCTGTCAATCACACACAGGATCATGTGACATCACCCAGCTGGCTTTTTCTTTTCAGCTCTACTCAACGTTTTAAAAACCATAATCTCGCGAGAGAACGAAACAGTTAGCTAGATGAGCAAATGTTATCGAGCTTGCTTGGTTTGAATTAAAGAATAAAGCTTAGCTGCACTAGCAAGCAAGAATCAGTCATGTCTCCTGTGGGTGTGGCCTGCCTGATTTTTTTTTTCTTAAAGAAACAGCAGCAGCTATTTTTAGCTAAGTTGTTAAAGACAAGTTGTGTGGTTTACACAGTCTGCTTCAGTGCAGGCTTTGTTCTCAGACTGGATTTGCAAAGCAAGCTAGCTGTACTAGCTATGTACGATCACCCGAGGAAGCGACCGCGCCTGCTGCTTCTTTCCAAAGTTTAATTTATTTTTTTGGTCAACATTGTAACGTCTCTGTAGACATTTTGTGAGAGGTTGTGTCTGACAGGATGAGATGAACCTAATCACACGCTAACGTAGAAGTCAACTGTAGCTGCTTTATCGCTTGCTAGTTCTAGAATCTAGCGGTATCCTGCTGCTTTGGAACTGTTTATCAATGTGTTGTGTTCAGACCATTTTGCTATATTAGACTTTAATCTTCTTGTTTTCAATTTACTGTCGGATGTCAGTTTCCAGTTTCAGTTTCCGACATTTTTTTTTTTTTGCTTTTTTTCCACATTTCCCTATGCATAGCATGTAGGATCATGGGATATATCCGGTCCTCCGAAGCGTAAAAAGCAACACGAAGAAAACGCACTAGAAGCGTTTTCCTTGCGTTCGTTGGGATTTGAACGCCATGAAAAAGCTGCATGTAACGTTTTTTTGATGTCGTATAAATGCGCAGCCGCACAAACGCACGTCACCAAAGCCCGTGTGAACACTCTCATTGACTCCTATGTGTAGAAAACCCTCAGCTCACCGGACGCTACGAGCGCCAGAAAAACGCTCGATTTTAACGCCGGTGTGAACAAGGCCTTACACTGTCAAATTGTACAACTAAGCTTAGAACAACATCGATTTTGTTATTTTTTTTCTTTCTAGAACGCAGTCAGCTTCTCATGAGTTCCATACACGCATTTAGGCATTTGGCAGACGCTATTATCCAGAGCGACTTACATTTTTTTTTTAAATCTCATTATACATCTGAGCAATTGAGGGTTAAGGGCCTTGCTCAAGGGCCCAACAGTGGCAACTTGGTGGAACCTGGGATCTTCCGAACCGTAGTCCAATGCCTTAACCACTGAGCTACCCCTGGCCCCCTGGCATTTTGTCCTCGTTCTCTCCATCGACCGTCGCCTCTAACGACTCATGTGCGTGGATTCCTACAGTAACCTGCGGGGAGGTGAAAAAGGTCAAGGTGAAAGGTCACCAGCCCTGAGGGAGCGTGTCTGACGCGGGCCATCTTGTTTCAAAGCAGCGGCGCGTGATGAAAGCTCTCCGCCTGTCAATCAGCGCGAACGAGAACGAGCCACAGGAACAGGCCATGCACTATTAGGCCTGCACACACACACACACACACACACACTCATTCTCTCTCTCACACACACACACACACACAGGTCTGCGTCAGCCGCGTTTATGAACGTATAAATCCTGCGCTCGCGGAGTGAAGGGTGGGGGGTGTTGGCGGGAAGACCCGCGAAAGGCGCTCACTCGCTCGCGCGCGCACGCCCCGCCGAGCCCTCCTCGCGCGCGCGAGAGTAATCGAATCGCGCTGTCACGCGGAAAGAATTATTCCCGCCGTATCGCCGAGCAGCCGGTAATTGGATACGATTTAACATTCGCCGCTGCTAGACTGGTTACACACACACACACACATTTATTTATTTATATTAACGTGAAGGAAAAATCCCGCTGAGGCTTGTAGCCCCCCCCCCCCCTCCGCCCACACCACACACACACACACCGAGCGGAATCATCTTTCAGCGCTCGTAAAGCACGCCTCGCCGTGACAAACGGATTAACGGCGGTGTGTGTGTGTGTGTGTTTGTTTGTGTGTGTGTGTGTGTGTGCTCCACGTTTAACCCCCACACACACGGAAGCACGTGTACAGGTTAAAGGAACATTTGGCAGCCAATGGAACAGGCGAGAAGGATGAAGAAACTGTGTGTGTGTGTGTGTGTGTGTGTGTAAGCTTTTAAATCTGCATTTTAAGGGCCCGCAGTCTCTCTCTATCACACACACACGCGCGCACACACTGAGCCAAGAGACCTTCACGCGCTGAGTGAATGTGTGCGTGCGTGCGAGCTCGGGCGAGAGACGGGAAAAAAGAGAGTGCCCCATAAAGTCCCGCTTTAACAGAGGCTCGTTAAAGCTCCGCGTTTCACAGGCTGTCCAAATCCCGAGCAGCTTACAGCGACGCGGGAATCATATCCACTGCCGATGTCACGCTATATGCGTTATGACGTCACAAACCCCTATTCGCACGATCACATATATATATATATGTAACAGGTATACTGATATTTAGCTTTTGCAATGTTGGAGCCCCTTTCCGTGTTTCTCTTACAGCGGTACCTCGGCATAGGAATTTAATCCGCTCCGGAAGCGTGTTCTTAAAATCGAAAATATTGTGAAACACATTTTCCCATAGGAAGTGATGTCATTGCAGATAATCCGTTCCAGCCACTGAAAACGATTACCAATTTTACCAATTTCCAACAATATAATCAAAATCAGAAAATTTTGGATAGACAACTCAATGAAGTAAAATATGAAATAAATAGACATTAAACCTCACTTAACCTTATTCATGATTCCTCTCGGCACCAGTGGTGCCGTGGTGCTGTGCAAAAAAAATGCAATAATAAAAAATGGAAACTCCTTTGCTTGGCTTTTACATATGAACAGCTCCCAGATTGGATGCCTCTTATGTGCATGCGCAAGCAAGCAAGCGCTCAGTTTGTCTCAGTTCAGTTTCTTGTATGCTGAAAATGGTTCGTTATGCCGAGGCAAATAGCTTGCAATTTTTTTTTAAAGGTGAAAATATATGAGGTGGGGTATTCAGAGGGTACCACTGTATTTAAGTTATGAAATACATAACGTTTTGCAACATCTCGAATGTTTCATGTACAGTGGTACCTCGGCATACAAATTTAATATGTTCCAGAGGCAATTTATTAAAAAAAAAAAAATTCCATAGGAAATAATGTAAATGCAGATAATACATTTCAGCCACCCAAAAATATTACCAATATTCACAATTTCCAACACTAATCATATTTCTGCACATAAAAACAATCCAAAGATTTAGAAAAGACATGTAAATGAAGAAAAATATTATATAAATAGACATTAAACCTCACTTAACCTTAATTTATGATTCCTTTTGGCACAGGCTGCTTTAAAAAAACAAACACAAACTGACTCTTTTCTTCTTGCTACCATCCTTGCGAACACCCTTACGACTCATGGTGCTATGTCTTCAGTAAATCTTGCACAAAATACATAAAATTAAAAAATTTAAATATATGCAACCCCACTGCACTTTCCCTTGATGCAAACAAGTTTTGATCTGCACTCAGACACATGCACAATTTACCCGGCGTTCAATTTATCTTGGTCCGTTCACTCGTATGCCGAAAATACTTCATATGCCTTCGTATGAAATTTCTTGCAAAATTAAAGTTCATTATTCAAATTTGTTAGGCAGGGCGTTCATGTGTTGAGGTATCACTGTACTGTACTGATATTTAAGTTACGAAGTAACTTTTGCAACGTGCGTTTTGTAATGTGCCAAATGTTGGAGACTCCTTTCATATTTCTCATGTTTTGTAATCCAAAAATTTATACCATTTAAAAATGTATATTACACCATGTAAGTGCGTATATAACTACATTAACGTGGTCACGCTGCGAAACCTTTTCTGCGTACCTCATGTTTATGCTTCAGTCTCAGACCTCAGAGCAACCTGAGTGAAATTAGCATTTTTTCAAGTCACACTAAAGAGCACGTCAAGCTCTAGATTTCGGCGCCTTCTTTGATTCCATGCCTTTCTGTACTGCGAAAGCCTTTTAAGGGGATCGAAAAAGGAATGTCTGTCTCTCTGTGTGTGTGTGCGTGTGAGCGTGTGAGATAGACGCTTGCTTGCGCTGCGGGAGTTTCCAGAGGGATTGGCCCTTTGTGCATTCATGTCAGCCTGTGAATTTATTGCCTCTCCGCCTCCACAGCCTCGATTGCAGCCATCTGGAGTTTCGCCTAATCTGGATCCGCTTGAGTCGCACCACGGAAGGAGATCGGAGCAGCTCCGATTCACATCCCAGGTCTAGATATTGTGTAAATGCTGGGGAAAAAAAGAAACTCATTTCATTCTGTCAGTATGCCAGTTTTGACCACAGGGTTAGCAACTAGCTAACAATAATAAAAATCATACGCTAATACTCAGCTTGGTGAAAGGCTTGAAACTTGAGTTTAATCATGATTCTCAGTGTTGCTACGATCAATTGCTACGATGATGAAAGACCTTTACGTATGTTTAAAATCAACTACAGCTCATAACTCAAACTATAGCTATGAACTTAAAAAAGTTTACATATCAAGGCCCACCCACCCATCGTACCTCATTGTACCTTTTCTGTATCTATATTAATCAATCATGACCCCCTCTAGTGGTCTGGGGGTCATCTGCGAACGTTTAAAGCAAGAATGTTAACGATTAAGCTGATGACTTAGACTGCGCACACTGTAGTTGATCGCAGGTCCGTGATTAGAGGATCCTGATTGTATAACTTGACACAGAGAACACGTTGTACGATAGATTTTATTGGGACCTCGTGCAGTGTGATAACAGTTTGAGAAGATCGCTAAAATTGGACGGTCTAGAAATGACTGTAAACGGAGGTGCAGCGGATCCAGGCGGATAGAAATCGATGGCCCTCTTGAAGTCCCGGCTATTCTTAGCATCTTAGCAGAATACCCGCAAAATCCTGCGCGCCGCTTTCATTGACCAACACCGGATTCAATACAGTGCCCATAAGAAAAAAACAAGGATATGTGTGGACCTCGAGGCTTTTTTGCTCACGCTGCTGAAAAAGCCTCTAATGCAAACATTCTGTACGTGCAGAGAATAGGAAGCAAGTAGAAAGAGGTGTGTGTGTGTGTGTGTGTGTGTGTGTGAGAGAGAGAGAGAGAGAGAGAGAGAGAGAAAGCGAAGACAGCAAGGAGCCCGACGCTCAGCTCAGGCAAGACGAAAAGAAGAAATATTGCCCTCGGGGAGCGGCGCAGCGCGAGGCGGGTGAGGAGGAGGGCTCAGATCCAAAATAACGAAATTAGCGAGGCGACGGGAAGCTCCTGAGGGTAATCGTCATCCGGATTCCCAGCACTGTTTCAAAGAGAAGACAGAACAGGCTGAGATAACGCTGTGATATCGAGCGGCCTCGAACTCCAGGTGATAAGACGTCGCCTGAATTCACAAAACCTCCGCCGTAAAGGGGGAAAAAAAATTCCTTCATGAAGGACGTCTGTCTTCTTTGTTTTGTTTTTCTTTTTTTTGTGTCTGGTATAAATCACAGCCACTAGAGAAAGCAGACGCGGTTGAAAAATAAGATTGGAATCCAAAACACTAATTCACGAATATCTGAAAAACGATTTACAAAAAACTGACGTTTCTTTTGACTGGAAAGCGACAATAATAAACAACCTCGTTTAGTTTAGGTTTGACGTCAGCGGCATCAGATGCTGAGCGCTCGCTTTACAATAGTAAGACGTTCCCGGCATGTGTGCTAGTTAGTCTAGTCATCAGCCATGTCGTAGGGGACTCCGTATGCATGCAGTATGCATCGTTTGTTTAAAAGTTCAGACGAAGCTATAAAGGAATCTCTCTCTAGCTTTCTAGAGAGCTCACAAATAAAACTACAAAAACATTAATCAATCTTTTTATTTTTCCCAAATTTTCCTGCATTTTCTTCCTTAATTTAGTCGTAGTCAATTCCTTCTGTCATTAGGTAGCACTCACGACAAGGCTACACCCACCAACCAGGGTAGGTAAAGGCTACCACGTGTTTGCTCTGAGACGTGTTTGCGTGACGCCGTAGGGAAGGGCGTAACACAATCAGAAGAAAGCGCTATCTGCTCCTTCCGCTTGCGTGAGCTCAGATGCCAATGATTGGCTAGTCTTGCGATTGGTGTAAGAGGGCTAGAGTGTCACCCATCCCTTCCGGAGAGAGAGAGCTCTGCCAACCAGCCCTCTCTAGGTTTCTCATCAGGAGGAGGCTACAGAATCACCTGGGATTCGAACTTGCGATCTCCGGATGATAGGCAGAGCCATTTATCTTTCAGTTTCAGTTTTCCAATTTTCTCCCCAATTTAGTCGTGGCCAATTCCTCCCCGTCACTAGGGGGCTCCCTCATTAAGGCTACCACT
>JAQQZT010000023.1:40246142-40262583 GCA_030068275.1 Clarias platycephalus | reverse complement strand
CCCCCCCCCCCCCCCCCCCCCCCCCCCCCCCCCCCCCCCCCCCCCCCCCCCCCCCCCCCCCCCCCCCCCCCCGGCGAGAAAGTAAGTCAAAATGACCGGAAAAGAAAAATACGGAAGAGACTGAGAGAGACAGAAAGATGGAGAGATCAAGAGAGGTGGAGGAGAGAAACAGACAAGAGATATAAAAAGCGAGACAGATTAAAAGATAGACAGAGAGAGAGAGAGAGAGAGAGATGTGTACAGGGAGGGCAGAGAAAGAGAGACAGAAAGGCAGGCGGAAAGAGCGAGATTGAAAGCGAGTCAGAGTGATAGATTAAAAAAAGGGAAAAAAAAGATGGAAGAACTGTGAGACAGATGGGTGGCGATAGAGACAGAAAGACAGAACGAGAAAGACCGAGAGGTAGACAGGTAAAGAGAGACAGATTGGCAGATAGAGAAAGAGAGACAGAGACAAATAAGTAGAGAGAGAGAGAGAGAGAGAGAGAGAGAGAGAGAAATGGGTAGAAAGAAATAGGCAAGAGATACAAAGAGAGAGAGAGAGAGGGAGGGAGGGAGAGAGAGAGAGAGAGAGGGCGAAAGAGAGAGAGCGGGGCTTTAAATGGCAGACGGGGTAGAGGGGGACGTTTTAAATGCTAAGTAGGAAGAAGTGATTAGAGAGAGAGAGAGAGAGAGAGAGAGGGAGAGAGAGCGAGAGAGGGAGAGCGCGCTCTGATTGCTTTGCCTCAAAGGGCTCAGTGCAGCTCCGCGTGACTAAGAAGGTGCACGCTCACACACGCGCGCGCACACACACACACACGTACGGAGCAGGGTTGAATGCATCCTCAGTGGAGGGCTTGTTTCCCCCTGAGAGCCCTTCACCTTACACACACACAAACCAGCTGGCAGTGTGTGTGTTACCTACCATGCAAACTAACGGACGTCATACACGTTTGCTGGTTTTAATAATCCAAAAGTATTTTCCTCTTTAAACGTACGAGATTGTGTGTGTGTGTGTGTGTGTGTGTGTGTGTGTGTGTGTGTTTGAGTGTGTAAGCGGCATCTTAACCATGTGACTGATTTCAGCCAATAAAATGTTCTTCTAGGCCCAACACACTCTTTACATCATACTCTAATGTCAGGGGAACACTCTGTACAGTGTGTGTGTGTGTTTTCATAAGTCAGTTCCCTTCAGGTTTTGAGTACCAAAAAAAAATCCCAAGTGTATTTGAGATTAGAACACACACACACACACACAAAACCTTGTAGAATTGACACCGTGTTACAACGGAGACAACAGCAGGAGGCCAGATCACTGTTCAGCTAAACCAACCAAGCGCTCACACACACACACACACACACACACACACACACACACACACACACACACACACACACACACACACACACACACAATTCCCAGATAACACGATCAGAAGCAAACACACACACACAGATGGTTTGCTAAAATGTCTCCTTTGGGGAAACACTCAGCTTTCCCAAATACCACCATGAGAGAAACACACACACACACACACACACACACACACACACACACACACACACACACACACACACAATATACACACAGCTGCTCCAAATAACACACACCCAAGCACACATGGCTTTCCCAAATAATGCAATCGGCAGCACACACACACACGCGCGCACACAGCGCTTTCTGGAATGATCCACTTTCCTAACGAACAGCGCCGAAGCAGCGCACGCATGTATTTATAAATTTTTTTTTTAAACGTTTCAAAACGTACAAATATTTAAACTAAGCTAATGTTCCCGACACGCAGCGGTTGCTTAGTAACCACCTCCCAAGAAGCCCCACCCAAAGGAGAGAAATCGAGTAAGAGAGAGAGAGGGAGATGTACCGGAGAGGAAGGTCTCCATGACGTCGCTGTGCGTCATCTTGAGCAGGCCGCGGCCCGAGTACGTGGCGAGCGTCGGGTCGGCGCCGTACGACAGCAAGAGCCGCACGACGTCTAGGTGATCGTTCTCCACCGCGTCGTGTAGAGGCCTGTGCAACACACACACACACTTTAATTAACACGTCTCAAGATACACAAATGTGTTTCCCGTGTCCCAGGTTCTTACGATAGCGGAATCACAAAATAAGTAAATAACAAATAAAAACAAACTAATAAAATGTATATAATGTAATTAAATTGATAAACTTAAACTTAAAATTAAAACCCAATGTAAAAAAATATTACATTTGTTTTCATAATACGGTGATATGTTAAATCCAAAAATGTTACAAAAAACAAAACAAAAAAATGTCATAAGTTTTTTTTTATTTCAGAAAACACATATTAACCCAACAATAATTTACTTTAAATAATGAAATTAATAAAAATATATATAATTTTAGATTATATAACAACAGCCTAAATGTTTAGTGTTACATCAGAAGGCTTCCACTCCGTCACGTCGCCATATTCATGTTACGACACAACATTAATTACGGTCATTAATTGTCGGCGTGCTTTATCGTACGGCTATAAACGGCGCCGAGGCTAATTAGCGCAGTGTTTTTTCCCCCTTTTTTTCGAACGACGGTGAAGTGTTAAAAGTTAAACGTGAAGCGATGTGAAGACTGACCCGTCTGTCCTGATCGATCTCGTGCTCTCTAATTATCCGACGCTCACACACACCCTGTTATTACTCACCGTGTAATTACACGCTCCGGGTATGTGTGTGTGTGTGTGTGTGTGCGCGCGCGTGTGCACGTGTGTGGGTTGTGTAATTAACGCTGAAGTTACACACTCAGACACGCACACCCACCAACGAAACAGAAAAGGAATTCTAGTATTTAACAAGAGTGTGTGTGTGTGTGTGTATATATAAAGAGTAGTATGCGCTATGCATAGTTTATAGACTGGATATAACTGGGTTAAGGCTCCTCTGGAAAATTTACTTCCCAAGATGGAGGCGCACGTGCAAGTTCGCTTAGCCATTGACGCTAAGCTTCATTTTAGTCAAGTTTTTCTGAGTGTTTTCTCAGGTATTTTCCAACATATCTGAGGTAAATGTTGACATTCCAGTTGATTTTATATCATTTTCACAGACACTAAGTGTTTCCTAAAAAAAAAAAAAAAAAAAACACACAACTAGCTGTTAACTAGCTTAAACCTGCCGCCACATTTCCCAGTTGCCTAGTAACAGCTTTTTCGCAACTTTAACCAGAATAGCGAGTGTTTTCTTGGTAACTTTCCAACATATCTGAGGTAAATGTTGACATTCCGGATGGTTTTATATCATTTACACTGACACTAATTGTTTCCTGCAGAGGAAAATATTTAAAACTAGCGGTTACCTAACTTAATCTTGGCTCCACAAACTTTATTCTAGAAAACAGCATTTTTGGTAAGTACTTTTTAAATATATTAAATGCAAATGTATTAAAATGTTGACACTTTGGGTGGTTTTAGATAATTTACACTATATCAATCTTTCCTGGAAATAAAAACATGAAGCTAGCCATCAACTAGTTCGAGTCTATGCTTATAGCTTAAGTTTTTTACAACTTTAACCAGAATAGCGAGCCTTTCCTTGACAATCCAAATGGTTTCATATAATTTACACTAAGTGTTTCCTGAAGAGACCAAACACACAACTAGCCGTTAACTAGCATAAGCAGGCTTCTCTGTTCACCAGTCGACTAGCAACTGCTTTTTTTCCAACAACAGGAAATAAATTCTTTATAACGTTTCAACATATCTGAGGTAATCGTTCAAGTTCCGGATGATTTTATACAATTTACGCAGTCTTTCATGTGCATAAAAAACACATAAGCTAGCTGCGAACTAGCTTAAGCACGGGCCCATGTTTCTGACTTTCCTGGCAACAATTCTCACAACATAGCTGAGGCAAATGTAGTCGTTGTGGATGGTTTTATAAACTTTTTTAATGTCAAGACGTCTTTGCTCTAGAAAAAAAGAATGCAAATAGAAACAAGAATACCACACAGCTAGCAGTTAACTAGCTTATGTTTAGCTCCACGTGTCCCAGTTGCATAGCAACAGCTTTTTCATGACCTTAACCAGAACAGCGAGTCAGCTGTAAGTGCTACTTCCCATGTCGAAAGTCTGACTTCATGACTCAGTTAAAGTGTGACTGAGTAAGTGAGATGTGTGAGCTAGTAAGATTCAAATGTGCGTGTACCTGGTGCCGTCTTGTGCGCTGCAGTTGATGTCGGCACCGTGCTCCAGCAGGTGCTGGACGATGTTGATCCAGCCCCGGGCGCACGCCTCGTGCAGCGCACAGTATCCTGCGTTGTCACGGTGATTCACATCGCACACTTTATTCTCCAAACAGTACAGCACCACCTCCTGTGCAAAAAGAGGGGGCGGGGCAAAGAGAGTTTTTATCTTACAGATGAATCGACATTCGTCTTAGAAGCAAGCATGCCCTTTTGTGGTTCACGTTTGAAGATTCTAAAACAAGACGATCCAGAGATCCCAGAATGCACTGCAATTGCTATCCGTAAACCCATGTTCATGCTAGAGAGCGATGAAAGTCACAGGCAATCACTTATTTCCTATGAACAATGATTTATTTTCTGATTTCTGATCTGAAGGTACAAACAATTCCTCTGACTGAGTCTATGGCACTTGTCTTCCTATGTTTCTAGCTAGCTTTGCTAATCTATCAAAGTAGTTAGTACGAAATCTAGCGTGTTCCGTAAGCAACATACGGCTGCGGCCATTTCTTTCATCATAACACAAGAAGGTGACAGAAAAGCAAGCAAGCGTGTCACTTAATCAGTTTGAAAGGTTTAGACTGATGACGTGACTGCACAGTCAAAAACGCTGTTAGCGTACGACGCTGTCCTTTATTAGTGTAGCTACTTAGCCGTTCTTGAACGCAGGGGACGGGGAAGGAGGGAGCGATAATAACGAAACACAGCATAAAGGAAAAGTGGACACACAGGACTCTCCGCACTGCAGCTCCCCTTTCAATAAACCTGGACCTTTTAATATAAGTTATTTTCACCGGGGAGCATTTACACCAGCTGACCGGGGAGCTGAGCTGTCAATCACGGGATCAGGGGGCGTGGCCTATCAGTGTTAAAAAAAACGCAGCGGGAAGACACAGATTACGCTGAACTGCTGACTTATTTTGGAAGGCTGCACGTGCACACACGCACACACTTCTCCCGAGTGATACACACACCCCCCCCCCCTCCTCCTCACCCGCTTACTCGGTTTCCAGGATACGGCATGTTGTGTGCATGTGCTCCGAAACAAGACGAGCGTACCGGCGCCACTAATGAAGCCTGACTGCAAGCACACACAGCTTACGCTACCACTACCACTATTGCAAGCCCAGACACACACACACACACATTCAACAGTATAGCAGATTAAAAACACACGCGCGCACACACACTCACAAGCAATTAGCAACACCGTGATGCCGGCGTGTTTTTCATTTCCTTTCTAATTTCTACCGAAAGGCAGATTTCTGCACCGGCATGAAAATCTCTCTCTCTCTCTCTCTCTCTCACTCACACACACACACACACACACAAACACGTGGTGTGCTGACAGCCTGCGGAGCCCAGTGATGCATTATACAGACAATAAAGCTGCATTTAACACCCCAGAGAGAGAGAGAGAGAGAGAGAGAGAGAGAGAGAGATGAAGAAAGAGAAAAAGTAGTGTTGGAATGCAGTAAAGGCACAGGACCACCCCCCTCCACATACACACACCACCACCACCAATCCTCCTCCACTTTTAATCTCCCTCAATAAACACAGCTTTAGGCGAAGGACCGCAATCATCACATCACTCACTCTCTCACTCTTTCACTCTCTCACAAATACACACAAGCACACAACATAGCACAGCCAGACACTTTTGCCAAAGTGGAAGACGGAGGGGACATTAGACAGCGAACGAAAAATAAATACAAACACCAAGCAGGGATATAAGAAAAACCGAGAGAGAGAGAGAGAGAGAGAGAGAGAGAGAGAGAGAGAGAGAGAGAGCGAGACAGAGAGGCTGGCGGAACGGCGCGCACTGCTCTGACGAACGTTCTAAATTTACACACACACAGAGACACACACACACACACAGCTCAGGAACAAAAACAACAGGCTCGGGGCGATGCAGACGGATGTCACAGTGGCTCAGGAAGCACGAGGGAAGTGGAGGGTCGAGTGAGAGAGAAAGAGAGCGAGAGAGGACGAAAGAAAAACAGACAGCGGAACAATGAAAATGAAGGAGAAAAAGATAGAGGGGGGAAGCACACAGGTAAAGTTGGTAAACTGGTGCGGAGTAAGAGGAATAAAACACTCAGGGGTGTGTGTATGTCACTTATACTACAACAATTGGACCACACTGTGGAACACATTCTCATATTTTCACTACACTCTCTTCCTCTCTCTCTCTCTCTCTTACACAAACCCTTGACATTGTCACGTGGCCAATCAACCATAAACTCCTGCCAGCTCCACCTCTGACACTGGAGACTCCTTCCATAGATGTTAAATAAACGTCATAACACGTCACTAGGCAGCACGACGAGCTGGTCCACTAAAAACAAAGGCATTGGCGCGTGACTTTTTGGGACGTGACCTTCTGGTAAAAGGATCGGCAACTTTCTTTGCGCATGCTCACAAGAGTTTCACATCATGTTTTTTTTCTTTTTGTATTGACATTTATTTGTGCTTTTTTTGGGGGGGATAAAAATAATCCCTTTGATCCAATGGTTTCTCAAGAAAGAACGGCCAGAGAGCGATAGCACGCGCTGAAACGCTTAGCCTACACGCACGCACCGGTTTTATTTTTATTTTCCTTTTAAAAAACCCGCACCGATTTTTCCACTCAAGCTCAAACCCTGCGGAGTGCATCCGGAATAAATCAGACATGAGCCCAGACCGCTATTCCTCCCTCTCTCTCCCACCACACAGACGGATTGCCTGGAGGAGAATCACGCTGCGAGCGATTTGTTTTGGAAGCGGCTGAATGAGAGAGAGAGAGAGAGGAGGAAAATGGAGCGAGGGAGGGAAAAAAAGCTCGTGCGAAAGCGTTGGCTGGCTCCGTGATGTTTCCGTGTTTACTGCTGCTCTTAGGTGTGCGTGCGTGCGTGCGCGCGCTGCTCAACCACACACACACACACATAGGGCCGCGCGGCGCGTTGAAAGGCTCGAGCGCGCAGCCTTGTCATATTTCAAAGCGGCGGCAGCGCCACACAGCCGCTTGTGGCTTTACACCAACACACACACACCGTGTTGGAGAGTGCTGGCAGGGCAGTCAGCTCTCGCGGCTTATCTCGCGCGCGCACACACACGAATACGAACGCACGCACGCACACACACACACCGAGCGCACGGCTTCCTGTCTAAAAGCCGAGGGGGCGCGAGGGAGGGGGGGAAGCGAAGGACTAGAAAAACAAGACGCTGCCAACAGACGGAGAACACACACGCGCGCGCACACACACGGCCAGGCTGTCCTCGACCGTTAAGGGCGGGCGCGTGAGCGTGAGCTCGAGAGAAAGATATTGAAGCAGGCGGAGAGGGATGAAAACTAGTCGTCACGGGATTACATTGTGTGTGTGTGTGTGTGCGCGCGCGCGCTCCCTTTGCCCCGAGCGATCCGCTCCCATCTCCCGCGACTCTTTAAAGAGTAGCGCGCGCGGGGCTCGGCTCAGAGCGCAGCGCTGTCACCGCGCGCATTATAAAGGCATTAGAGCGGAATTAGAGCTCGCGCGCCTTATGGGAAGTGGAAGGAGTGTGTGTGTGTGTGTGCTCGGAGATCACGTTTGAGCCAACGCGTCGGAAAGATTGGCGGGAAAAGAAAGCCCAACGGAGCTTTTTAAAGCCCTCGCGCCAACCGAGGAATTTCGTCCAAAGGGGGGGTAGCTCCAAACACGTCGCGTCGAATTATTTATTTATTTATGCAGCACGTGTGATGATGATGATGATGATGAACGTGGTGAGGGCGTTCGAGGCCACTTCCATCCCACGCGCGTATTCCTTCTCCTCCGGATCCCCTCAACCCCCCCCCTCCCCCCTCCCATCACCCCAACCGGCGGTGTTAATTAGTGCTGCGCGCGGCACGGTGAGAGCGCGAGGCGCGTCGCGCGGGCAGCTAATGGCCTAAAAACCTCGCGCATTTAGCGCCTCCGGGCCGGTGATTAATTAAAGCGGAGATCAGGACGAGACCTTTAATGGCCGCGCGCCAGTCGGGGAGAGAGAGGGAGAGAGAGACGGGGTGAGATAAAGAGCCTGAGACAGGAGACGAGTCAAATCTATACCATTAGCACGCGCTACTATTACCATGACAACAACGCGATAGAAACGGCGTGCAGGGAGGACAACAACGATTCTGTACTTCATGTTAGCATGACGTCTACACTAATCATATGTATTCTGACAAAGAAAATGTAAAATAAATAAATCAATGTCTCATATTAAACCTGCAGTCATATTCACTACTTTATATATTTAGGGCCCAAGCACTATCACATCACCACTGTGACTTCATACCTCATGACCACTCTTATTTCCCCCAGCATCCAGGGCTTTTTGGCGGTCTTAACATGTTCAAAAACTCATGAAAATCAAGACACAGGTTGAAATCTGCTGCCATTAGGACGCCCAATCGGGTGGGCCCTGGACATGGCACAGAGCGTTCACAGGAGATTTTGCTGCATAGCTCATACACTTACATACTGATTACTACTTTCACTATACATGACACAGGCTATACTCAACAGAATGCAAGTTATTTTGGATTGTTTGCTAAATTCACCCAATGGATTTCGATATACTCCTCCGCGATTTATATGATCGCCACCAAACCGGGCCAATGTGATTTCAAGACATTGAGGATACAAAATTGAGAGGGGATTTTTGATATCTTAAATGGTTAAGCCGTGGCGATGCCTTAAAGTTATGGCAAAATGGAAGAAACCCACTAGCAGTCATGCTACCCAGCTTAGCAGCACTTAGCATTTTCCCTTCTAAACATCACCACAGTCTAATTCACCATAAAAGAAAGTGTGGTTTATAATCTCTGGAAACGTCATTTATTATTTATTTTGTAACGCTAATCAGTGATTTAAAAAAAAAAGTGAGTGTAGCCAAGGGCATGACAGGAAAACTGGTTGCCTTCCCACTATCTGTCCTCGGAGTTAAAGTGTGACTTATTAAACGCAGCATATTGACATGTTTGGGGCGAGCCAGTGATGGTGGCCAGGATTTCTGCGAACTAGCTAAACATGCTAGTCAGAACACAAACACGCAGGCTGGAGCATGGCCACATAAGACGGAGGGAGACATACGTGCGAGTCGTTACTGACAAAACCGGACACAAAGATGGATATGTTGGCTTGAACGTCAAGCTGGTGAAAGAAGCAACGAAAGAAAAACAAGCGTGTATCACTGTCTCGGGCGGCAGAGTGTCCTTCATCGCTGTTTCTTCACTTTTCATTCATGGGTGGAGAGAAAGACAGCGAGAGGTACGATGAGAGAATAAAGTCGATGGTGTGCAAACAGGGAGCTGAGTGGGGGAGGGCAGGCTGTCAGTCCTGCATGTGAGTGTGTGCGCGCGTGTTATCAGAGTCCTGCACGATATGAAGGTAGACGGCTCCAGTAAACAAGCGCGGTGACACAGAGTAAACACACACGTACGCAAACACACCTAAACCATACGCCTACATCAAACAGGAAGGGAAAACAGCTACACCCCGTGTGGAACGAGAGAGAGAGAGAGAGAGAGAGAGAGGAACAGATGGAGAAACGGAAAAAACATAACCACAAACAACCCCTCCTCTGTCCGTCACTTTCGCCCTACCGAGTCCTGCTTCAGGGAACATCACTTTCTCTCAGCTCTGCCACGTGAGGAGGGAAATGAGGGAGAGAGAGCGAGGACGAGGGAGCGCGAAGAGCGAGTGAAACGCCTCGAGAGAGAGCGAGAGAGAAAGAGGGAGCGAGCAATCATGCGCTCGCTGCAGTAATCGCTCATTTCCTGTGCTCTGTGCCAGTCCTTTCAGCCTCGCTGCCGGAACTAATCCAGCTCGCCATTAATCTGCCTAAATCAGGCACACAACGCCAAGCGCGCAATTACACACAGCCACGGAAACGCCGCCGCAACGCAACATCAACCCAACACCTCGGTTTCACGGAAACGCATTTGCAGTTTAGCACAAAGGAGGGAAAAAAATTATAAATCGCAGAGCTACCAGCACTCTACATAGTTCCACTCGGATGTCTGCGAGTTGTCGGTTTTAACATTAACTTTGAATGATGATGATTCTAGAAATCTTGGGACTTGTCACAAAAAGGCCACAATAGCAATACGAAATCACAGAAGCTAATATAGCTAGTCATTTTCACTAGCTATTCGGAGTTCATTATCCCTAGCCATAAAACAAATTCTACAAACACTAATTACGACATAACTTGGGTGCTGATTTGATTTGTTTTATGGTTCAATATAAAATCTTTTTTTTTTGTTACAATTTTAAAACCTCGAGTCATAACTCTAAACCTTAATTAAACCGAATCAATTATGACTAATTAATTGTAACACAATCCTTATAAGATTTAAATGATTATTCTAATTAATAATAATTAACATTATTATAATAACATTATAATATTGTAACATTAAAACAATAAAAACATATTTTTACCAAGGGCGTATCTCCAATGTGTCATCCGCCGTAATTGTTATTTCTAAACAAACTAAGTTAATGATTCGCTCCTACCATATATGATGTGGTACTGACTGCTAATGTGCAGATAGTTTAGAGTGCACCACCTGTAGGTTTACAGCAGAACTAAATTCGAGCCATTGTGGCGATACATGAATCTCAACACAAAAGAATTACAAAGTGTAACTAAATCAATTTCCTTTCCATTTCTAATATCAAAATTATTTATTTATTATAATATTAGTTAGTTTGTCCTGAAAAAATAGCTAGCTCGCAGTAAAATGTTTTATTGCTAGAGGAAAACTGTTCAACACCAAAAACATTGCTATTTTTAAACAGCTATTATATAAATGCTACAGTACTGTAATAAAATATGCAACAAGTGCAATAGCACGAACTTCAGAGTTGACAAACGTAGCTTATGCGACAGATAACTGCAAGGATGTATAATTTAATCGGAAAATAGGTAACAATGCAAATAAATGATCTATTGCATACTAACATTGCTCTAGCTAGCTAGCTAGGCTGGCAACCATTTTGAATTTCAACCAAATGTTTCGAAATCCCCTACTAAAATTCGCTTTAGTAGATGTACTTATTTGTGATTGTCATTGGTCTCCTCTGAAGAAGGGGTTTTATGTTCAGAATTTAAATTACACAACTGCGGAGTAATAAACTCAAGAAATGTGCAAAAAAATCCAAAAAAATAATTTCAGTTGTTGTTTTTTCCCCCCTGTGATTACAGTCAGGAAATACATTCAGCATGTGTGATCAAAGACCCAGGTAATTCTATCCTCGTTACGAACTTAATTATAAAAATGTGTTTAAAAAAAAAAAAAAAGCTTCTCTCTGTCTTTTCGTAACAAATACCGCAGACTGAATCACTTAGTAAGAAATTGGTTTATTTGAGATTTTTTTTCCCTGAGCTTGTGATTCAAAGAAGAGAACGGCGAAAAGAGGAAGGAAAGAGTTAAAGATTTTCCGGCGAGAGCGCCAGGAGAGCGCAAATCGTTGAGAGAAAGCGAGCGAGACAGAGTGTGTATGTGTGTGCGTGCGAGTGAAAGCGCGTGTGTGTGCGCGAAAGCAAAAAGAGAAGAGAGAGAGAGAGAGAGCGAGCAAGCGTGCGAGGGAGAAACGAGACAGCGAGATATAAAAAGGAAAAGGGAGGGAGAGGCCGTGCACACGCCAGCGGAGGAGGAGGAGGAGGAGGAAGGGGAACGAGCGCACAGGGTGTGTGTGCGTGTGTGTGTGTGCGCTAAGCGATCGCTCCGTGCCTGTCAGGGGCTCTCACATGTCACACTCCGTCTCGCGCAGAATTAATGAGATGCGAACGGGGAGAGAGGCAGAGGGAGGGGGGTAAGGGGGAAGGGAGGGGTGTGTGTGTGTGTGTGAGTGAGAGAGAGAGAGAGAGAGCGAGCGATCGAGCAACGATCGAGAAGAGGGAGAAAGGGAGGGGGAGACAACGAGAACACACAAAGCGGCTTACCTCATAGCCGAGGCGAGCTGCTCTCTGCAGCAGCGTCTCTCCGGCGTTTTTGTTCACGATGAGTCTGCGAGCCTCAGGGGGCATCGGAGCCGGCGCAGACGTCGCCGTGGCGACAGCAGCGGGCACCGTGGTGACAGCGGTGGGCACAGGGGGCGACGGCTTGGGCTCGTAATCTGACTTCTGAGAGCTGCGCTTCGCAACCTGCGGGCAAGAAGCACATGTCTCAGAGAGGAAGTTGGTTCACTCACTCGCGTGCACACACACACACACAAGCAGTTTTAAATAAACAGCGCCCATGCACAAACAATCGAGGCACAGGGAGGTCACACACAGTGTGTGTGTGTGTAAGTCTGTGTGCGCGCGCATGTGTGTGTGGCTGACTGGAAACCACAGCTCGGCAGACTTTCCTCCATCAGTGTGCGCTCACTGCCAGGGAAAGCTAAACAGGAAACATGCGCACACACACACTCTCACGTTCGCTATCTATGGAGACCAGCAGGGCGGAAGAGAGGAGGGAGAATGGAAAATGTGTGTGTGCGTGTGTGTGTGTAAGCCAGCGGGCCAGTGAGATCATGCGAGCCGAGCGAGGCCTGGGAGTCCGCCCAGCCCAGAGGAGCAGCGCAGCAAAGCAGCTGTCAACACACATGCACGCACATACACACACACGCACACACACGGAGCACAGCGCTGTAAGGGCTGCGTTCAATATGAGCGAGAACGAGACCGCCAAATCTGCGCCTACGAACATAAAACTCGCCCTCGCCGGAATAACGCAATCCTGTTGCGCTAATTCCAGACGGCGCTGTCTGGACGTGCTGAAACCGGTTCGAACATTTCGGGGAACTGCAACTGTTTTTTCCCCTTCTTAAAATACGACCTTTCCGTAGCCGAGCGGAGCCGGACTACGTTCTTAGTCAGATCTAAACTAACCACATTTTTGTTTTTCGGTATTCATCACTCAACTGACTTACGGGGACTGGTTTGATTTCCTCGTAAAAAATACAACTCGAGTAAAGTTTAACACAATGTAAGAGATGGCTGGATTTAAAATACAGCCATAGTATTAAAAAAAATTATAATGAGAATGTTAAACTTCTGTTAACATTAAACTTCTGTTGACATATACAGTTTCATGGCAAGATGAGAGATACACAGCTAGACTGAAGAGTTAAACTGATGAAAGAAGTCTGGTCGAATAGATAGAGAATTAGAGACCTCAAGTAAAATACAGCTCGACTAACAGACAACTCAAGTACAACACAGCTCAAGTAAGACAATTCAACTAAGAAGCAACTCAAAGACAGTTCAAGAAAAATCCACCCAAACAAGACGACTCAAGTAAAAGGCAACTCGAAAGACAACACAACTAAGAGATGACTCAAGTCAAAAGAAAAGATCAAATAAAAGAAACTCGAATAAAATAAAATAAAATATAGCTCAAGTAAAAAGCAACTCAAGTAAGACAACTCAAATTAAGACACTTCCCGTAGAATCCAACTCAAGTAACAGAGAACTCCAAGACAGCTCAGGTAAAATGCAGTTTGACTAATAGACAATTCAAATAAAAGACAACTCAAAAGACAACTCGAGTAAAAGACAAAAAGCAAACCTAAATAAAATACAGCTGAAGCAAAAAAAAGAATAAAAACCTAAGGTAAATTTCACCTTGAAAATATTGATTAAAGAACATTAAAGTAAAATACAATGAGTAAAAAAAAAAGCACTCAAAATAAAGCTTATACAATAAGTTAAAAACTCAAGACCCTAATTTTTTCTTAAAAAAAAAAAAAAAAAAAAAAAAAACTCAAGTGAAAGACAACTCGAAGAAAATACGGCTTGACCGTGACTAGGAAAATGCAGCTTAGATAAAAAATACAACACAGCTCGAATAAAAGGTCAAGAAGAATTCTCTCGCTTTGTTCCACATCAGCTCCAGATGTTTTGCTCAATCGAGGTTAGCGGTGTCCTGGAAACGCGTTTATTCTGGGCGCCGCGTTGCGCCAGAGGATGTCACGTTGTGGCGCAACGACGCAAGCGGTGCTAGTCGAGTTGAACAGCAGAGTTGGCGTGCAATTCAACCGCAATTTTTAGACACGATGTGGGCTTGTGACACCTCCGTAATCGTTTCGTCACAGCGAAGGGGTGTTTCTCGTGCTTTCTGTTAAGCGCAAAAATCACACCACCTCGTTGTTATAGCATTAAGGAGCTGGAATCAAGGTCTTTAATTTAGCTGGAGTTACACATAAACGTACATTTTTTTTTTTTTTTTTACAAAATAATTTTTTTAATTTCAAAAAATTATGTTTGAAGCAAATATGTGAAATTTTCGGGAAAGAACTGACGGGTCGGATCGCCGCGTGAGTCGGCCTTCCATTACGATGACTACGTTAGCCGCGTAGCTCCAGCAGAAACATCGGAAAACGATCCACGAATTGGCTGGGAAAATGGTGTAAATTTGATTTTTCTTTCTTTTTTTTTCACTAGTCTGTCCCTTTAAGATTGGAAAGCTGCATAAAACGAGCGTTTTGGAGGCCGGCGTGGAGAGGAACGGCGGTAATTTATGTTCCCGTAATCACTTTTCAAGTCGAAGCCTGTGCGCTCATACAGGCACGTTCGGGGCAATAAAACGTGGGCTGTGAGTGTGCGAGCCGGTCAAAGAATCTGCTTCGCGAGGGAGACATTTCACTCCGGAGGCGAAAACAGAGCAGAGAGAGAGCGAGAGAGGCCAGACTTCCTCCCTCCCCCTACTTCCCTCCCTCCGCTGGGAGATTGCGTTTCAGTGCAAGAAGAGGTCACGACAGTCACGCTCTGAGTGCGCGCGCGCACACACACACATACACATGCACAGACGCACACACATACGCACGCACACAGCTGAGCCGAGCGGAAGGAGCGTAAAGGAGTGCGCGGCTCCTAATTGGGAAGATTAACACCGCTTCTGCTATTGGTGATACGGCCTGAAAGTCGCTCAGGCGAAGCTTGAAAAACGGGCGAAACTTCCACAACGTACACAGAGCACTCACCTTGAGCGGGTGGGCGGGGCTAAGCTCCTCATTGGCTGTCTGCGTGAGCGCTCGGAGCTCCCGCTGCCCGAGGTGTTTGGTCTTGCACTGTCGCTTGCCTTTGGGTTTTTCGGGGTCACCGTAACGCCGTGGCCGAGGCAAAAGGGCGTCGTCCGGGGACGGTGAGGGGCGGAGCTTTTCCGCAGACAGGACCGGGAGGGCTGTGGAAGAGAGAGAGAGAGAGAGAGAGAGAGAGAGAGAAAGGGAGATTTCAGGGATATAGAAATCAACACCAAAGTCTCGTTAGGTAACAAGGCCAGATTGAGCCTCGTTAAGGGAAGGGAGAGCCTGAATAAGAAGCGCGCGCGCGTGTGTGTGTGTGTGTAAGTTTAGCTGTCGTGGGATTGCGGATTTGGATGATGCAGCACGATGAAACAATAACCGAGAAAACGAGTGCGCGAGAGTGAGAGAGAGAGAGAGAGAGAGAAATGAGAGCAGGCGAGAACGTGAGCGCGAGCAGAAGGCAGCTCGGCTGAAACAGAGCGAGACCTGCGCTCCACATCTGTTCCATTATTCATCACTCGCTCTCAACCACACACACACACACACACACACACGAGCGCTTGTTGAAAGCATGCCGAGAGCCCTACAGCGCAGGGGAAATTTCTCACACGGACGCGTCTGCAGACACGCAAGCGTGTGGGTGCGCGCGAGAGGGAGAGAAACAGAGAGAGAGAGAGAGAGAGAGCATGGTGTGAGGGGAGGGTGTCCCTCTGGGCAAACTGCGCAAAGCGCTTTCCTTCCAACAGGCTAATTACGTCCCCGAGACCCTCTGGGACCACACACACACACACACACACACACACACACACAATGAATCTCAGTTCTAGAAAAGGCAGAGCAACAGCTTTTAGAGTGAATCCAAAAAAACATGATCAAACAGAAGCTTCAAAACACACTGAAATGTCTTTGCTTCCTTCACACACATTCTCTCTCTCTCACACACACACACACCAGCCTGAGGCTAACTGTTAGGAATTCTACGCGTCTCGCGCGCGTGTGACTTGTCTCTCACGCCCTGTCACGAGCGACGCAAATTAGTTTGTGCGTGTGTGTATTGGTTTCCATCCGAAATGTGTGTGTGTGTTTGTGTGTGTGTGTGACTCTGACAGGGACATCTGGGGGACATTAGCCTCCCATTAGCACGGAACTAGACACACACAAACTCTCTCTCTCACACACACACACACACACACACACACACACACACACACACACACACACACACACACACACACAC
>JAQQZT010000023.1:40227831-40246042 GCA_030068275.1 Clarias platycephalus | reverse complement strand
CACACACACACACACACACACACACACACACACACACACACACACACACACACACACACACACACACACAGAGTTCCCGTTTCATCAGACAGAGAGCACGAGGCAGGCGAAAATCTTTCCACCTCACACACTCCGTGCCTGCAGACGCTTGATAAAACGCCAGCACGGCGTCCAGCAGCCAAAACACTTGACAGGCTGATGCGTGCGCACACGCGCACACACACACACACACACACACACACTCACGGTTATAACGGCATTGCCCAGACAACGCATGCCTCAGCCCAATGAGCCATGAGATTCCGCAACTGTGCAAATAGCTGTTTGTCTCTGTGTGTGTGTGTGTGTGAGAGCAAGGAAAAGAGAGAAAGACAACGAGTGAGAGAGAAAGAGAGAGAGACAGCCTGCCGTCAGTCAGCAGGACTCATTAGCGCGGGCCGACGGCAGTGAGAAAATCACTCCTCTAATCTGCCTCGTGCTCTTTATCCCTCCGTTTCCTTCCCTCGCTCCGTTACCTCCCTCTCCCTGTCTATCATTCTCTCCCTTCTGTTTTTTTTTTTGTCCGCCTCGGGGCTCCGTGTTCCTCCGCTTGTCTCAGGACGCACCGAGACCAGATTGAGCTGGCTGCCCTAGAGCTGACGCTCGCGGAAGGAAAATAGTCGATGTTGTGAAATCCGGCAGCGTCGCGGCTCCTCCTCGACCCGCACGAGCGTTTTAAATCATCTACAAGGAGGCGAGGGGGGGAAAATCCGATGTAAAAAAAATGCTCTGGGGTGGAATAACGGACCCTGTTGTTTAAAGACGTCGCTCTGTTTTCGGTCGCAAGTTTACATTTTACGGAACAGATAATTTGTGTGTGTCAATTAAAAATTTTTTTTTTTAATAATAATTTCACACTGATACGTACTCAAAAGGAAACACTGGATAAACTAGGTTACAATGCAGCTAGCTAATGCTAGCTACACTAGAACTTGCTTAACAATATTTATTTTTTATGCTTGAGAAGAAAAAATGAAAAATCGCTTTCAACCGCGATGGTACAGCTAGCGACTCTGAAACTAGCTTAACCCTTAGTAACTGACAGCTGAACACACAGACGATATGTTTTCTCCGCAGAAAAAAATTCCTTTGATTAAATAAAACATTCGTAACGCAAGCATCGCAAGAGAAAAACAAGCTACTTGTTAGCTATGTAATTAAACTAGTGTCAGGTTTTGACATCATCGGCTGGTTTCTTGCGCGGGGGGTTAGGGCGAACATGGCAAAGCGTTAAGTTTGGAATGCAGCCCTCAGCCTGGGCGTCTGGCCTAAAACGCAGCCGTACTCTGGGGTCGATTGAGAGCACACGTGCGTCTAAAAACAACCCGACGCTCCCTGCACATGCCCCAAACCGCTCCATATACACACATGCTCCTAAAACCAGGCCATCACACACCCCCGAAAAGCATCCACAACATGCGGGCGCACACACACTTTCTCTTTCCCTCTGTCTGGCTAGGACCGACACACACACACACACACACACACACACACAGCGGTAACTCAATCACCAGCTGGCCTGAACGTCGCAATAACGAGTCTCTCGCTTTCTGTACAGCGTTTCCCTGAACATGTTTATTGTCCGAGCGCTGTGCAGGTCACTAGTGTACGCTGTTCACGCCATCATGGACACAAAGAGGAGAAATCAGCTCGAGAGAGAGAGAGAGAGAGAGGAGAAAAAAAGGAGACACTTGTTTGGAAAGAAACACTGCGTTTGGGCCACATTTGGATTTTATCTCTCACAGAAAAACTGAATGAAAACAGGAGCGGGATGAAAAGAAAACCGGCAAGAAAGACAAAAACAAAAGGATGGACGCACACTCAGAATCTAGAGCAAGAAGCAACGAGGAGTGAAAAAGACAGAGAAAGAAGTAACTTGTTTAGAAATTGGCTCAGTGTGTTTGGGCCACATTCTGATTTTTTTTTTTTTAAAGTAGGAATTCTGCAGATGGTGTCAGAATGAGAGGGGGAAAAAAGGAGAGCGTGCAGAAAGAAGGACTGAGGGTAAACGAGGTGTGATTGGGTGAGTCTCAGCGTGTGCGTTCAGGCCGCGTTCGAGTTCCTTACTCGCATTAGGACAGTCAGTCAGACGGACGGACGGACAGACAGACAGACAGAGAGCTCGAGACTGAGGAGGAGAACAAGAGAGACACGGAGATCAAAGCAGATGAACAACAAAGCTAAGAAGAGAAGAAAGGAAAGAAAAAGAGGAAGAAATTGACAATGTGTTCGAGTGACATTCGGGCCTCTTGAGCCAAACAGAGCAAAGCTAGAAATAAAAAGTGAAACATTGAGGTAAAATGAAAGTAAATGATATTCTATTACAAAACAAGAAAAGAAAAAAAGAAAATGAAAGCCTTTATCTGAAAGCTAGCCGCGCGGTCGGGCCACACATGAAGAGACACAGAGGTGGAAAATCTGAACTTGGGGAAACGGTGCAACGTTTTCGGGCCTCTTTCGGTGCGTCACGTGCACAGAGCTAGTGAATATGTGGAGCAAAAACGCATGAGACAAAAAGACACTGTCTCAGACAGACAGACAGACAGAGAGAGAGAGAGAGAGAGACGGTTTCCAGTTCGGTTTTCTTACCAGCATCAGCATCTGCATATCCCAGCGCGTCTCTGCTCCACCCCCTCTCCTCCTCTGCCCTTCTCCTCGCTGCTTTCTCTACGTCGCCGTTCGGCTTGCTCTTTCTCTCGGCGCAGGACGTGACCTTCGGCCCCTCGCGAGGGCAGAGGTCGGGCTTGTCGTGTCGCTCCCAGAGCTCCTGGAGGTGCTGGAGCTGTCGGGGTTTGCTGAGCCTCAGCCCCGTGAGCTCGATGCACACCTTCAGGTTCTTCACTTCCTGTTCGGATGGCTGGCACCACGCCTCTGCAGGGGGGGAGGGGCGACGCAGAACAGACAACCGGGTTCAGTGCAGCAGAGTGCAAGAAAGAGCAACCAAAACAACCTAGCAAAGAAATATAGAGTATGCGGTTCCTCAATAAAAGAACTTTCTGCGCTGTTTCTCAGACGTGCACGCTAGCTAGCATTAACTAACTAAGCTAGCTAATTCTTCCCTTGTACTGGGAAAAAAAAATCTTACTAAATGTCTAGCTCTATTGTGTAACATGACTCCCTCAGAGCCAATATTTTCCAAAATTGAAAAAACATCATTGCTAACATCACCATGGCAACACGTACACAACCTACGTCATGGAACAACTTTTTTTTCCCCCTCAGCTGCATCAAACCTGAAGAGAAACAGGAAGTAGAAATTCCCCAAACCGAAATTTATGCTTCGGGATGTTTAGGACTTCTGTTGTCGAGTTCCCCCAAGACAGACATTAAACCACGGATTTACAATCTAAACACATACGCGGACCCACACACACACACACACACAGACATGTCGGCTGGGAGAACGTTGAAAAGAGTAGCGCTGCACAAAGGCTGTTTTGATGTCAGCCATGAAAACGCCCTTTAGACCGAGCACAAAGCCACGGCGACCCGGAGTGTCAGACACACACACACACACACACACCACGTGCGGGTTTATACGAAACATGTGACGGCCATAAAAAAAATAAAAAAAAAGATTGACACGATCAAAGCGAACACACACACACAGAACTAAAGACGGAATAAAAGGAAAGGAGGTCGCTCTTTACCTGGCATGAGTCGCGCCCGTTTGGCCGGCACCGCGGCCTGCTCCTCCTCCTCCTGCTCTCCGTCTCTCTCCCTCTCCCTGACTCGCTCTCTCTCTCCGCCCCTCTCTCTGTCCTCGGCCGAGCGTTTGGCGTCCTTTTGGGCTTGGCTCTGTTCCTTTCTCTCTTCCCTCACGTCTCGTTCCGAAGGGCCACAGCGCTGCAGGACGGGGACGCGGTTCCCACCTGTGAGCACACACACGCACACACACACAGACGTGTTAATCGCAACATGTCTTTTTGTTTAGACTTGAAAGAAAAAGCTGGAACTGAAGAAAACACACACACACACACACCGCCGTGCGTGGCAGTAAAAAGGCTTCTTGAGAACGTCTCCAAAGCAGCAGCGTGGATCAAAAACAGACACCAGGGGCTCGCTCTCCGGACCCGCAATCCCTCCCCCCCCAATAACACTCGCGCGCACGCACACACACACACACACACACACACAGAGAATCTGTATGCGTGCGGTCAGAAAAAAAAACCTCACTAGTACAATTTTTTTATAAATATGCACCAGAATAACGCGTGTTTGTGTGTGTGTGGAATTAAAAACTGAATTACACACAGTTTATAATAAACTCAAAAGTTTTCCTCTGTATTGTCATTTCTGTGATTCGTTTAACACTCGTTTACACGTCGAATCTTTAATTCTATTTTAAAATTTCACACACACACACCATCCTAATTCCTCCGAGGTTACCCATTGGAATCCCCTGAAACATCAACTGTCTCACAAGCACACACACACACACACACACACACACACACACACACACACACGCTCCACTGGGCCTGCCCTTCTGCTGGCCCAGACAAGAAGGCTGCTTGTTGTGCCCCAGGCACGCACGCAAGTGCGCACGCACACACACACTAACATCTCATGACGCATGCATCCCATAATTCATGGCTACGTCAGCTCCATGGCAACTCTCCACCAAAGTGGGTCTCCATGGCAACCCTGTCATAAGCGCCCGGATAGAAGGGGTGTAAGGGGGGGGATTGGGGGGGGGGGCATCTAGCGAGACCGTTCCAGTGAAAAATGTCCACTAATAACAGAGAGAGAGAGAGAGAGAGAGAGAGAGGATGAAAAGATGGATAGACAGACAGCCACTAAAGGAGTGAAAAAGACAAAGAAAGAAAGAAAGAAAGAAAGAAAAGGAAAGAAAGAAGCACAAAAGGAGAGAAAGAGAGTAAAGAGAGAGAGAGAGAGAGAGCAGGCAGAAACCCAGCCAAGACTTTTACCCTTAAACACACACCGTCCTCACACCTTCACTTCTCTCTTTACACACACACACACACACACACACACTTCTCCAGGGAGAAGGAGGTCACTGGCACATTTATGCAAATTTGCAAATATAATGGCACCATTCCATTAGCAGGAGAGGAAAACAGACAGCAAAACAACACGTGCTGACAGAAAAGCGAGTGTGTGTGTGTGTGTGAGCGAAAGAGTGCACACGAGAGTCTGTGTGTGTGTGTGTGCGTGTGGGTCTTTTGTCTGAGTGCGGCGGGGGAGGAAGTGCTGTTTACCGCGCTGGGTTGGCGCTACTGTGTGGAGAGCCACAGCAGAAGGGACTGTCCCTTTTTCGAGAGAGAGAGAGACAGAGGAAGAGAAAGAGAGAGAGAGAGAGAGAGACATGAAAGGGTAGTGATGGAGAGAAACGAGAGAGAAACAGCGGCTACCAGAAAGACAGGGAGACAGATGGAGGCAAACAGTGGGACAGGCAGGGAGACAGGCTGAGAGACAGATAATGGGACAGGCAGAGGAAAAGACAGGGAGACAGGCAGAAGGACAGACATTGAGACAGGCAGCGAGACAGACAGGGAGACAGGCAGCGGTTCAGACAGGGAGACAGGCAGCGGGACAGACAGGGAGACAGGCAGCGGGACAGACAGGGAGACAGGCAGCGGGACAGACAGGGAGACAGGCAACGGGACAGACAGGGAGACAGGCAACGGGACAGACAGGGAGACAGGCAGCGGGACAGATAGGAAGACAGGCAGCGGTTCAGACAGGGAGACAGGCAGCGAGACAGACAGCAAAACAGGCAGCGGTTCAGACAGGGAGACAGGCAGCGGTTCAGACAGGAAAACAGGCAGCGGTTCAGACAGGGAGACAGGCAGCGAGACAGATAGGGAGACAGGCAGCGGTTCAGACAGGGAGACAGGCAGCGGTTCAGACAGGGAGACAGGCAGCGAGATATACAGTGGGACAGACAGTTCCTGAGACACGCTCTCTTTTTGTACCAGTTTGTTGTGACAGTTGTAAGAACAAGCATGTGCATTTATGGATTGGACAGTTGTGTTTCTGGACGTCTGGGATTCTGCAGTTACACTACCTACCTGACATGGCGCTGTTTATGATGCTAAGTTGTGCAGCAACCATGCTAGTGACTGAAGTGCTAGTCATTCTTGCTACCTGTGAAGCTCAATGAACAGTCGTCTAGTTAAGCTAGCGTAATCCATATATATATATTACAGAATATCATCGCATCGTCATTTTAACACTTTTATAGGAACGTTAGATCCTGTCTGCAAAACCGATTTTGTTCCTGTACGTGCTTATGTTGAAGCCACTGTAAGCGATCGTCCTGTCGCCAGTATGTTAGTCAGAAACCGCTGACCTTAAACTCGCTTGTAAAAGGTAATAAATGGTCCAAAAAAAATCCCAGCTTTACAACTGCGCTGATACTGGAGACTCCTTCCATAAACGTCTGTTTGGGCTAAGAAAAATTTACCACAACGAGTCAGAACAAGCGCGTTAACGCCGTAAACCTGTGGGAATTAATCAACACCTTTCGACCAGTTAGAATCCAGGATTCTCATGGTAAACTCAAGGTGGCGAATAAACACAGCAGGCTTTTTCAATTACACCACTGCTCATAAAGCGAGACTGAAGAACGTCACACGGGTTGTGGTGTGGTGCGTGTGACCGTGTGTGTGTGTGTGCGTTACCGTTGTGCTCTGTTGGAGGTTTGGAGCAGCGCTGGCTCGGCTCCCACTCTGTTTCGCCATGCTGGCTCTCAGCCAAACTCTTCTCTCGCTCTCTCCATGGCCCAGTGCTGGAAGATATGCATCCCTCCTTCTCTTTCAGCTCCAGCTCAGAGAAACGCATCATTGCTCGCTACACACACACAAACACACACGCGCACACACACACACACACACACAAAATCCATGACCAGGAACACTACATGCAATGCAAATTCTGCACACTTCACCGCTAACCCTTGCGCGAAGCTAAACGCGCTTTAAATCATGACATTTGCATATGGAAAGTAAAAAAAATAAAATAAAAAAAACAGTAAAAAAGTCAAAGTCACGCCACAGGATTCGTTTTCCCTAAATGCATGAAACCTGAGTCGCTACGCAACCTTGTGCGCGATGCACACCACCAAGTGTTACCAAGTCATTTCACCTTTGATTAGCAATGGTTAAAAAAATAAATAAATAATTAGAGATATATATATTTAAAGCACTAACCTCCCAGTTAGCGGCTGGCTGACTGAAATTACTGTCCTCTGCTGATAGGACTTCGATCTAAGTGATTAGAACGTGTGCTCAAAATCAT
Source organism: Clarias platycephalus (assembly GCA_030068275.1). Taxonomy (NCBI): domain Eukaryota; kingdom Metazoa; phylum Chordata; class Actinopteri; order Siluriformes; family Clariidae; genus Clarias; species Clarias platycephalus. Next base: position 40,238,740 of record JAQQZT010000023.1, on the reverse strand, counting down.
TTTTTTCCCAGTAAACACAATCATTTAACACAGAAACATTGATTACAAAAACAAAGGAAAAAAATAAGAAAAGCACAGGGCCGTCGCTAGGATGCTGTTTTATATTCATTCATATATCATTAATCATATGTTAAACAAACCGCGCAATTTTTTTTTTCTTTATTTTAAAAAAGGCTTTATATTTTTAAAAAGCATGAACAAAATTTGGCGTTCGGTAAAACACCTACTGCCCATCCGTCTTCAGTGTGTGTGTGCGCGCACTAATGACTGCCAGGCAGAGCACTCGTCTCTGCTACTGAAGACCTCTAATCTTCCCCCATCAGAAATGAATGGGCCGGATTTCACTTAAGCTGGGAGGGCTGCCACTGCGCACACAGCAAGCCTGGGATGCGTGCGTGCGTGCGTCTGTGTGTGTGTGTTTATGTGTGTGTGCGTGTTTGTGTGTAGGCAGGGGTGTAAAGTGTCTCTTATATCAGTGACACGCACACACCCTCCCAGGTCTTTAGGTCTTGTCTGCAGGTTAGTGGCTTCCTCAAGTACTACTAGATGGTACGTTGTGTATGTGATTACACATACCACAAGCGGACCAAAAATAAATAAATAAATAAAATAAATAAATAAATAAATAAAAAACACCCAACGTCATGTTAATTCCCCTCCCTTACGGCTGCCGCCAAAACCTGCCCGCTGTTCAATAGCCTTGCAGCGGGTGTTTAAAAAAAAAAAAAAAAACGAAGGCGGGGGGCGGGGGGTGGAGGGGCGCTGGTGTGTGAATAACAGCCAGCCGTAATTACTGAGGCTTTCAATATGACTAAGCGTGACAATCTGATGCAAGAACTGCCTTGTCGAGCAACTACAGCTGTTAGCGCCGGGATTTCAGAAAACGAAAAAGAATTTTAGTGACTGGCCTTTTTCCGAGAAATTAAAGACTAAGTGTCTTCTTTGGAACAACATAAAAAAAAAAGTGTCATCCAACCACTTAACACAAAGTACACTCTGACACTGTTATTTGTTGTCTAAGATCTTAGATTTTCCTTGCTTACCTGCAGGGCGCGCTGTTCCCGGCTTAATTTACTGGAATCAGCGTAAAGCTCAGTGGTGACACATTTGAAGCGGTCACCCACATATCCTGACGAGTTGGCGATCCTCTTAGCCAGGCTGGAGCGTTTGTTTTTTGAGCACCCATGTCCGTCTTCATCATCCTCGAGAGATTCCATGTTTTCTCGTTCTTTGCCCAGATCCATATACTGCCGGATGGCGTGGTGCCTATCGGGTTTGAAATTTGTGGCGTCTGGTCGAACCCGGTCACCGGAGGTCCTGGCACAGCGCAAAGTCTGCTCTTCCAGCAAAGGAGGCAATGGGCTGGGCTCGCTGGAACTCTCCTCGCCCTGGCTTTGCCCAGGAGACTCAGCCCGCTCCTGCGGCTCTGGAGGACTGTAGGGATCTGGCCGCCGCTCAGCCTCAGCTGGCTTGTATTCAACTGGCTGGCTAGAGCGCAGGATCTGCATGAGTTCTGGCTCCTTCGCTTTGGAATTACCAGCACTCCTCGTCCCATCCCCTGTCCCGCTGCCGGCTGGCTTGGTAGGCTCTCTCTGCTTGGCAGGAGTAGTGCTGTACTTGTCTGGCTCAGGACTGCCATCTGTGTCGTCTTGGACCAGGTCGATGCAGATGATGTCGTCTTTGCTCACTGTGTGAGGTTTACAGCTTGAAACTTCTGGCCCCTCGGATTCCCTCTCAGCCGTGTAGCGTGTGTCTGTGTCCGAAACACTGTGCTGTTTGTAAGACTCCTCATGCTGCCAAGACTTATCCTGAGGCCTGGACCTCAGCTCATTGACTTTCGGTTCAAGAGGCAAGTGGGGAGACATCAGGGGATGAACCATCTCTTGTGAATCATGGTAGGTTACATATTCTCCATGACTAGATGGTATTCCATAAGGAAGACCAGACTTGTGAGGCAAACGGGCGGAATACAAGCTGTTGGTGTTCAGCAGGACTGGATGGGGGTACACCGGTCCTTTGTTGGGCAACTGCAAGTGTGGGAGTGACATGCTGTCTGGAACAGTGTATGGAAGGTATCTGTTAGCATATGCCAAGCTAGTGGGCAAGTAGGCTTCTCCTTGGGTCATGTAGAGGTGAGGGGGAGGATGTCCATTTTCTAGGTGAGACTGTTGGGGTTTGAAGCCAATTTCAGGTGTATCTGACTTTTTAGGGGTCTTCACAGGCTTTGAAGCTAATAGCTGGCTGCTACCACGATTAGTAGATTGGCTCTTCTCTGGTGGGGTAGGTGCAGACTTGGGCCAATCTCCATTAATTTTAGGAGATGGTGAAGCAGATGATGGACGACACGTTGGAGTTACAACAGGAGGAGGAAGGTTTGATACCACAACGTTGTTTGGTTCTCCAATTCTTGGACATGAAGAGCTCCTAGGCTGTGAAATGACATGCTCCAGATTCTTATTTTTGATGACTGTGGCACCTTTGTTGTGGTTGGATTCGGAACAGGGTGGCTGCGTTGTGCTCGGCACCACCCAAGTAGAGTGTAAAGTGCTAATAATTTCAGGCCTCTCTGGAGTTTTAGAAGAAGTGCTGACAGCAGATGATGAGGGGGAAAGAGTCTCTTTTAGAAGCTCTCTGCTTGGAGGAAGTCCATATCGAGAGTTGGGAGAGTAGCCCAGGGTTGCTAAAGCTTCTAGCTTTGGAGGAAATCCATTAGGAGGTCCTTCAAAATCCATGATCTTGGCAGACAGGTCTAATGGCTTGTCCGCTGGGTCTTTGGTAGGGGGCCCCTGTTGTACAGGTTTTTCAGCTGAGGTTTTAATGGGTGAACTACAGCCTTTCCTCTCACTTCCTCCACTCCTGTGCTGCTCTGCGTTACCTTCTTTAGATTTAGGCTTCTGACTAGCAGACCTCAGTGGGGAGCGATGCTCTTGTGATATGTAGAATGGATGGGAAACTGCCGGAGTTGGTGGTGTTGATAAAGAGGACGCAGGACTACGAAATACGTTCTTTTGAAAATCTGAAGTGCTGTCCCCTATAGATGGGGGGGCACCAGGGGGGTTGGAGGGTCGTGCAGCAGGACGGGGTGCCTGCATAACCAGAGAAGGGCTCGAATCTACTGGATTACTGGCACTAGAGCTGCTGGTTATGGTAGCACTACTAGTAACAGTGCTGCTACTACTAATGGTACTACTACTGCTGCTGGAGCTCTTGCTGGAAGGAGTTCGATTGGACTTGCTGCTGCTATTAGTATTTCCACCACTCGAGTGTTGCCGCTCACTTTGTGCCTGGTGGTGGGACTGAACTTGCTGATGTAAGGCTTGCTGCCCAAACGCAGAGGGCTCATGGTGAATCCTTGGGCCAATACTCTGTAAGGTTTTGTCCTGATGGTGCACCAGTGGGGACAGCGCAGTAGGAGCTACCGTAGCTGTTGGGATTCGTAAAGGATGAGCAAGTGTGGATGAAATGGGGGCCGGGGGATAAGGCGACAGATAGAACAAGCGATCAGCACCTGCTGCACTCCCTCCTGCCCCGGGACAAAGCGACTGGTAGGCGAGGTGCTGGGGCAGGTATGGTGAAGGCTGCGACATAAACGACGCTTTGTACATGTTCAGAGCAGCATACTTGCTGGAGTCTAGGAAGGGATACAGTCCTGTCTCATGATAAGGGCTCGTCCACGGAAGACGCAGGTAGCCAGTGCTGCTGCCACCGTTTAATCCCAGGTCAGAGGGCTTATCAACAGGTCCGACACGCCTATCCAAGCCCAAAGCTTCTGCCCCGGCTCCAGGCACAACCAGAGGTTTCTGAAGCCCCGGTGTTGAGCTTTTATAAAGTCCAACATAGCCATTAGCGGCCTTTCTGCTGTCCAGCGTCACATCAGGTTTATAGAGTAACTCTGGCATCCGATCCCCAACATATCCTTTTTCCGTTGGCAGGGTCCGGATTCCTGGCGGATAAACTATTCCTCCATGGACATGGAGGCTTTCCCGCATTAGGCTGCTCCGATCAAAGCCAAGTGCTGTGAGTGGGTTCATTCTGCAGGCTGCACTTGCATCCACCTGAAAGGAAAGAGACACAAAAAGCAAGAGTTCAACCACAAAATTCTTCTCTATAAAAAAATTATAAATTTACAGTAAATGGATATGGATATGATGAGATTTATAAAGTTTCATATTTGTGGTCCAATTTCATAATCAACACCAAGGGCAACATACACCATTTATACATAAAGTCAGATTTAAATAAGTCACAAAGGGCGATTTTTTTCCCTACTCCCCACGCTTAAGTCTGAATGTTGTAGCCAGCACAATGTAGTCAAGGTCACAAAAGGGAAATTGTTCATAAAAGTTGGCTTCTCCAAGGTTTCTGCGGGGGCAGACGGGCTTTGATGTATGCTGTCAATGATGCCCAGCAGACATCTCAGCTCCGTCTTCCCATCAAGCCCTAGAAATACCGACTTGATTTAAATTACACGGATCCCTACTGCCTCCGTACGTAAATAATCCAGGAAACAACGAGCGGGGAACGGATGTCATATGGAGGACTGATGCACGACAGGAAGGGTGGAAAAGCGCATGTTTTATTACGGCAGTTAAAAAGGGAGTGCGATGAAGAAAGGAATATAATCTAGGGATGCAGTTTTTTTTATGACGCATGTGATAAGAAGTCTAACAAAAAAAGCGCCTTACCATGCTTTGAATCACGACTTCTATTGCTTGATTAGTTCACGTCCGATGTTCTAGTCAGCACCATCCCTCGATTGACTTCCTATAAGAAAAAAAGTTAAATTCAAGTGGAATTTTTATATTACAATACAACAAAGTATAATAATTTTTATATAGGTTTTACTTAAAAAAAAAATCTTGCCATTTATGTTTCCTTAAAAAAATACCAAAAAAAAGGTCCTATTTTTTCATTTTCTCTCCTCACACGCACACGGACGGGTTTTCACAAAGTTCCAGTTCAAGGTTTTTTAACCACTTTGGCAGGACGGAATAAGTGCTCAGTACAAAAGGAAAAAAAACGAAAAGAAAAGCAAACAGTCTCTCCGGTCAGGCCTCAGTCTGACTGTCTCTGCTAAAGACGCCTGCGTTCGCATGGCCCTTATCCAGGCTGCAGAGCAGGATTCAGACCACGTGATATCGTTATCTAGTCACAAGCACTCTGATAAGGAATGCCGCCGTGCACTGCTCACCCTTCTCCTTCACACAAACACATGCACGCAAGCACACACACACACACTCTCTCTCTCTCACACACACACACACACACACAAAATGCCCGGCGCCCGCAGATGAGGAGGAGGAGAAGGGGGAATTTCATCATAGCGCCACTGAGGGAAAGATGCTATCACCCAGCCCCTCCGCTTGGCAATGACATAAAAGCGGAGCTTTGTTGAGCTTGCGAGCCGCGCCTCCGTTATTGATGGCTCTACAGAGCCCTCGGATTTCAATAAGGCAGACCCGGGGCTCTTATCTGCAGATGCGGTCTCGGCCGCTGCCGTTGAAGGAGGGAGGCAGACCGCCCCCGGTCTCATCAATCAAAGTGGGCTCCGGCCTCATGCGCACAAAATCCTCTCGCTGCTGGAGTGTTTTCGTCACTTCCATGGCAACCCGTGTAGCAACAAGGCCAGAACGTTTAAACAGGGAGGGTTCGTGGCCTGCCATTTCAGCCTCGCTGCGCGTGATCACAATAAAAAACAGTTGGGTATAATAACGGCCTGCGTAGACCAGTGTGCTTTTTTCTCTACACTTTCTGGTCAGGATCTGGATCATGATCTGGACAAGAAAAAAAAAGGAAAAAAAGGAAGTGCATTAATTCCCGTGAGCGCGCCACAAAATCCTCCGTATAAATTCTAGCTTTCCCCTTTGAGCTGCGATTCCCTCTCTCCGTCCATTAAAAACTAATCCGAGCGAATCGCTCGGCCGCACGCTCCCCTGCGCGCTCGTTTTCTGCGCTCTTAACGACCCCACGCACGAGTGCGAGCGCATTACGTGTCCCGGGCTGCTTCGGCGGGAGATCTCTCGCCTCCTTGTAGAGGTGAAGAAAATGCAGTTTGAAGGCAATCAATGGCAGAAGCGACACACTCGCAGGCGCCTTTGTTCGGCGCTAAAAGTAACCCGGCTCTACATCAAGACTCCAAACAAACTTGTGGCGAATCTGCCTGGTTTTCCTGTTAAGCAGGCTTGAGTTTTTGGTGCGTGTGTCAACAGTTTAATAAACTAAATCCGGATGTTTTTACGTAACCTTTCTGCATCCATTACGCCCCTGCTGACATACACACACTTTTGATCAATATGAAGAAGATGGAAAAAAGAAAAAGAAGTTTTACTATCTAGGAACAGGAGAAAAAAAAAAAAGCACTGGGATATAAAACGTAAACGGTCTGGCACTTTCCTGTTGTAAACCTCACGCCTTAATTCTAATAATTTATAAGAATTCCAAAGAAAAACAAAACAAGACCTAAGCGTTGCCACGTTGAGGACGATATCACAAGCCAATGATTGTGCAACTTGACTGTGGAACAACGGCGGGTATTTACAAATAACGAACAATCAAAGCCTACACGCACTCCTTTTTTTCATTAATTCACTGAACAACAAACATTTCTGGTTGAGACTTTGTTTATAAAGCTGTGTGTGTGTGTGCGTGTGTGTGTGTGTCTCGTGGGGAGGCGCCAAGGGCACGAGGAAGGCGTGTGAGCAGCTGCGTCGTTCCGTGTCTGCAGCGAGACGGGCGATAAAAAAACCTTGGCACGCAAGAGACCAGAGAGTGTAAAACGTGCCAGATTTGAGGTGTGGATTTCGGCACATGAAGCCTCGTAAATCTTGCGGTAAAAGGAGGAGGCGTGGCTTAACGAATGTATGACGCAAGAAGTGCTTTATCCTGGTCGGGGTCACAGCGGGACCGGGGGCGTATCCTGGGAATGGCACGCACAGACTGGGAATACACCCTCAGCACGACTTACACAAACACACACACACATGCATGCATGCATGCAAAAAGAAAGAAAGAAAGATAAATAAAGAAATCATTCACACATTCACCTAGGGCGATTTCGAATCTCCAGTCCACCTACCAGTTCAGCTCTCTGCCTTTGCGAATAAAGAGAGCGCAGGCAGGATTCAGTGCACGGACATTTAACGCTGTAAGAAGTGAAACTGCTGCGCTGTGGTGAGCTCGCAGGAAGTTCAAAGTTCACGGCTTGTTGCGGTCGAGCAGTCAGTGCAAAAAAAAAAAAAAAAAAAAAAAGCTACGCAACAAACCAAACGTATTACAGCGTACTGATTAGCAGTTAACACTTGATAGGAGATAACAGCAAGATTCGTCTCGGTGCTATAAAGAAGCACCAAAGAATTTCCTTCTACATTTGATTGTTTTAGGCTTAACGCAGAACAATGAGATCATTTGGTAGAAAAATTTGAGGTATGTGTGTATGGGGGAGAGGGGGGGGGGGGTCATTTTACAGAAATGTGAAGACGGACTATAAGCTACCAAAATCCTCTGGATGTTGTTGTGTCGCTGTGCTTAAAATTCCGGGCGTTCTCTTGGTCTCGGGTGTGTTACCCGTTTCCGCACAGCCCACCACACACACACCCCTTGGGGGAAAAAACAAAACAATCCACACACACACACACTCATAAACTGGAGTGAGAAATCACCTTCAAGAAAAGCAAAGGAAAGACCAAAAGCGTAGCCAAGTGTCATAGTGGAAGGGGAAAAAAGAAATAAATAATAAATAGAAAAAGAGGTTATTGCCATGAAGGACAAAGTGGCCTGGATAAACGATTAGCCTACCCCGGTGACGGAGAAGGAGGAGGAGGAAGAGGTTCAGACTCTCACACGCCTGTGGGATCTCGGCCTCTTTAGCGGAGAGAATGCACCAAAAAACGGCGGCGCACATTCAAGAGCGAGCCGGTCGGCTAGACGCAGGGTCCTTTCAGGGTCGTGTTTGGGATTCGAGCTTTCGGGTGTTTAAACCTTCAACGTGGCTCCGTTTTTTTTCCGATCCAAACGTCATTTCCGTCTTTTACACTGGCCCACAAGTTAGACTTTTTGTTTTGGATCGTACGTATAGTTTGAGCAGTGCTAATCACGTGAAGACATGACAGCAAGTGCGTATGGGAAAGACGTGACTTTTTTCATAAGTGATGTGCAGTTTATTTTTTAATACTGCGATCAACACTGTATAGCTAACTGAGGTATTCTCATCATAAAAGTGTAATTTATTCACGCACAACCAATTTGCTGTCAGGAAGCTGAGAGGCGAGAGAGAGAGAGAGAGAGAGAGAGAGAGAGAGAGAGAGAGAGGGGAAAGATTTCAGTCGCCGAGCCCGCGAGCTCCTACGCTATTAGTCTCGACAGCTCACGCGGCACCACCATTTCACAGCTTGTGAGCTTAGACAACTTCGCGGAAGAGCGCACATGATGGAGGGGAGCGTGTGTGTGCGTGTGCGTGTTGGGGGTTATTTCTGTAATCTGGAACCGTCTTCTTCTTAATATTTACGTCTACAATATTCCATGTTGTGCACAGAAACAGTGCATGAGTCTAGGTCTGTGTAGGTCTGTGTGTCTGTGTATACATATACATACACACACACTAAGCATTTTCTTGGAGTGAGTGTGTGCGTGCGTGCGTTCGTGTACGCGTGTGTGCATGGAGACTTTTCACATCAACTTCCAGAACCTCAGGACGTGCACGCATCATTAGAAACGTTCTTGTGTGCCATCCAAGTCTCATTTCGCAGCACTTAAGCGCTCTCTGGTCTCTCCACGGCTGCTTTAGTGTTATAAAAGAAGGCGAAAGAGCACGCACTGGGGTGTGCGAGTGTGAGCGCGTGTGCGAGTGTGCGCGCTAGGTCAATATGACAGCGGTTTTATTCAAAGAAGTTTCTAAGAGGTGACGTATTCGGGGTTCTCAGCCTTTTTTTCTGTCAATAGGACATGGTGATTTCCAAAACCACACAAACACACACACACACACACACACTACTGTAACAAACTAGCGTCATACCAATGGTGCTGTAAAGGTCACACGCTCTGACGAGACTACTTACATCCTGAAAACGGTGTCGAGTCAAAACAGGACGCTGTCTCATAAAAAACAAAAAGTAGTGTGTGTGTGTGTGTGTGTGTGTGTGTGTGTGTGTGTGTGTGTGTGTGTGTGTGCGCGCGTGGAGTGTATGACACTCTTGTCAGATAATCTAATGTTAGAATAGTGTTGGCTAGATACTAACTTTAATCTGATAAGGCTCGAGGATCAGGGTGATGGAGAGCTGTTGTTGTTTTAATTTTTTTTTAATGTAGCCTCTGTCTGAAGTGTGTGGGAGAAGTGAGATTTAAGTGAAATCAGGAGTGTAGAAATAATCAGGATTTCATGAAACAAGAAATCATAATAATGATTCATAATTCTGTAATAATCCATGATAATTTATTAATATAAAAATAAAACAATTCTCCATAATTAAAGTTGTGTGAAAAGAGTGTGTGGAGTGTGTAGAGTATATTACACTCCTGTAGAAGTGTTATATAGTGTATTGTACAGCTAACTTTCATCTGACAGGGTTTGAGGACGAGGGTAATAGAGAGTTCTGCGTAGGAGAGGTGAGATTTATTCAGTCAAATCAGAAGTGTAGAAATGACCAAGAATCGAAAAACGAGAAATCATCATAATACTAATAATACAATCCCACGGTACGGTTAAAACTAAAATTCTCTTTTAAAAAAAAGTCTCTCACTCCCTTTCGCGTGCGCACGCTTTTTCGTTTTGCGTGCTCACGAGATTAAATCTGATCACCACCCATTAACGAAATGCTTCATCTTTATCTTACATCGCGTGCGCTGTATGTGGTGTTTTTTCTTTTCTTTTCTAGTGGTGTTCCGTCCCTCGCGCTGGCGCGCTGGCGCACACACACACAGCGCGAAAAGAAAGAAAAGAAAACAATGCGTAGGCGTCGCTCCGGGCGCTCCTGCTGCGGCACACAGAGAGAGAGAGAGAGAGAGAGAGAGAGAGGCGGGGGGGGAGAGAGAGAGAGAGAGAGAGAGAGAGAGAGGGTGAGAGAGAGAGAGGGGGGGGTGAGAGAGAGAGAGAGAGAGAGGCAGTGGAGCGTGGCGATGAGAGACGAGACGAGACGGAACGAGCTCTCGCGTTTCAGCGCTGCCGTCCCGAGGGGCTCGCGCGCGTCCCGGAGAAGGCAAGGCTTCCATTCAAAACCCGTGACGTCTGCGGCGCGAGCCAGCTCGGCTCTGAAACGCGATCCGCGCCAGCGCGAGGAGGTGAACTCGTCCCCCGCCGCGCCTCGCGCTTCATTTCTCTCTACACGTAGTCTCTCTCTCTCTCTCTCTATGTCTCTCACGCGCATAAGCGAGAGAGAGATTTCCGCTCAGACAGAAAGAACAAACTGCATTTCAACTTAGTGGGAAATAAAAGAAGAAATAAAACCAGGATGAAAAATTAATAAAAAAGTAAAACACACACACACTCGTTCCTTTCCTGCGTTTGTTCCTCAGGCTGAAACACTTCCCAGAAACACAAAGGCGAGCTTTAATCCCTGCATAGAATTCACGCAGCCACCCGATTCCTTTTGACCTTTGCCCTTTCTTTTAATCAATCAATCAATCAAACGAACCTCAGCCTCTTGAACATGTTTTTTTTTTTTCCACAAACAGGCCTCCGGTAGTAGCACCACTCCGCTCATAACGTATGAGTGGACTACTTCTTGGTTGTTGGTGACTAAATTGGGGAGGGGGGGGCATGTGAGTGTGAGTGTGTGAGAGAGAATGTCTCGGGCGTGCATGCGGAGCCCTGTGCATACATGCATGCAACCAGGCGCAAGTTCCCCGCTGAGCCGCCCGCGCTCTAAATAACCCAATCCGGATAGTGGAGGGGGGGGGGGGGGGGGGGACCCGGGCG
>JAQQZT010000023.1:40209225-40227806 GCA_030068275.1 Clarias platycephalus | reverse complement strand
CGGAGTAGAGGGGAGGGGTAAAGCTGGGGGATGGATAGGGGGCCAAGAGAAACCAAATACACGACAGAGAGACACTACGCGGCCTGTTTATTTTTCCACAGCCGCCCGGACCTGGGATTACCAGCGGTCACGACACGTGACGTGGAACTTCACCTCTTGAGCAACATGCCGCGACGCACCGCACCGGGCCACCCACGTTTCAGCGGCGTGACGCAAGTCTCACCCGCGACCCGGGTGTCTCTCACCCCCCCCCCCCCCCACCCCCTCCCACGTTCTTTGGCGTGCAACACCGATTATGCACGCACTCTGACGTTTTATTTACCCCAGTCAGAAGTTGATTAATGGTGCACTCGCACGTGCTTGATGAATCTTGCCTTTACGACACGAAGAATAAAGAGGAATGAAGAACAAAGATTGTACCCTCATAACCCCCCCTCCCATACAAACACAGACACAATCCTTTTTTGTTTTTTATATCTCGATGATAAGCAAATAGCTATAGTTACAACTTTCAATCTAAAGGTGCGCTCGGTATTCGTTATTATTCGGTCATTTGCACGGTAGTGTCGGGCTGAGATCCATGCTAGATGTGTAAACAATAACAATTATACAGATGCATTTTGCATTAGAAGGAATAGCGTAAACAACACACTTAGAAAAAGGAAAAAGAAGATGTTGAAATAAGCGACAACACGATCTGCGACAACATTAGGTTTTGATCTTGAACCATTAATGATTTCCGGCTGTAATTAGGATGTGTTGATGCTTCACGTCACCAGGTTTGGCGAACCATGATGATACACACGTTTGCCGATCCGATCATTTTTAAGCACAACGTTAAAATTAGTTGTCGATTATTTCTTACACGCACCATGTTGGTAATCAGACCATAGCAGGTTTACACGATTTGAGCCGATGTGTGTATCCCTGTAGTTAGTCTCTCTCTCTCTCTCTAGTCTTTAGATCAGACAAAATCTGAATTGTGTTTAGAAACGCATTTATTGCGCGTAATTTTGTTCATCACTTTTTCCTCTTGTTGTTGTTGTTCTAGTGTTCTTTCAGTGATTATGTGCTTGAAACACTCCAGTCCGCTGCCAGACCCCGGGTCCACCATGATCTACGTAAGTGGGAAAGGGTTCATATAAAAAGTGTGCTGTTGTAGTGAGTGTGGTATTGATGGTGATATGCAAAACAACAACAACATCACCCCAACACAATCTCACCTTGGCGTGTCCAAGCGTCTTATAAGACCGAGTTCATGCTCGAAGTAGAAAGTTATTTTATTTTATATTTTATGCAAGCATACACAATTAGGGGAAAGGGTACCGTTCTAAACTTTACCTGGGAAAGATAGATAGCCGCTATTAACCCCAAAGGGAAATTGTATATGGCACCATTACGAGTAGACCTTCTGTCCTTTTAAGCGTTTTGCAAATCATTTATTCATTTATTTTCAAAAACACAAAACGAGGAATGGTATTGGTACTAGTACTATTTCTTTCCTGACAGAGATATTGAGTGCTACGAAAAAGTACAAACTTTAAGCTTGTGCGTGACCTCTACATCTAGGCGCACTAGGATAATAGTATGTACACCTGTAGCAAAGAAATATATATAATAAATAATATAGTACGATGTTACTACTGACACAGTGACGGAACTAGAACCTATTTAGTTCACTTAGTACCATTTTGAAGACGTAGCCTGTTAGACAATCCGAATCTCCCTTGCTGGTGTTTTTTTTTTTGGAAGGTTTGGGACGCATCGTGCAAAGTGCAATTACGACATGATGCGTTTTCCGCGAATCTCGAGCCCACGGGTTGGGGATTATTGAAGAGATCTGACGATCTGCGTGCCAAAAACCAAGAACACGCACGCTATAAAACGTGCCTTTGTTTTTACAAAGCGCTTTTTGTTTCCCGTTACGTGGGAAGCCGACGCCGGGCATCAGAGATTACCAACGGAGGAAAAAACGGCGTTTGAGGGACGAAAAGAAAACAAGACTCTGGAAAAAACAAACAAACAACAAGCAAAAGAACAAGACAAACAACTTCACATGTAAAAGGCGAGACAGCTCACGCAGAGGAGGAAAGAATGGGAAAAAAAAAAAAAAACACGCCCGAGACCACGCAAAAGCTTTCGCATAAACGAACAGCGGCGATTCTCGTCTCCTCGCACGTGCCTTTCCGAGACTCGAGAAACAAATTAAACGCAATGCAAACTGACTTTATGCCGTTTCTCATGCATAAAAGTAAAATATAAAACTGTAACTTCCACCACACCGGGGGTCAATAAAAGATAGATAAAAGATAAAAAACGACCCGGAAAAAAGAGGGAAAAAAACGAAATGGCGGTGAACGCGCGTGACCTCCAAAAGCGCTTAACTGCAAAGTCGCGAGCACAAGGTGAGGTTACCGTCTGGAAAAAAAAAAAGGGCGAGGCTTCAAATCAATAAATCCAGCCGTATCTACGCTCAGAGAGACAGAGAGAGAGAGACGAAATGCAGCGTGGATCGTGATCCGACCAAACTTGACGTGAAAAATAGAACACGTGCATTTCCGAGAAAGCCGACGCTTCCACGGAACCATGGCGTGTTTTCACTTTGAATAAAATCCACAAAGGTCAGCTAAGAGGAAAGTCCCGTAATGTGCATGTATATAATTATGAGAATAATTCCTGAACGACACAGGTCCCGGAAATGCACACGTTTCGGTAGGAAGGAGAACACCAACTCTGTGCTTAAGTGAAGCGAAGCGAAGATCGTGCCGGACCCGGTCACCGGAATGCTCGCGAGTCAACCAAAGCAGCGCACGCACGCACACACACACACACACACACAGGTTAACAATGTAAACTTTTTATTTTGATTTTTTTTAAGCACGCGATTGCTATAAATGCTTAATTGACTCACGCGCACGAGGTGAACTCGTCGCTTAAAGCACAAACTCGCACTCATTGATACACACATACACACATACAGACACACTATAAATAAAAAGTTCAGAACTTCTTACCGGCAGTGAATGAGAGGAGTGTGAAATCCGGTGAGAGCACGAGCGATGTTCTCCTCTCTCTTTTGAAGTCACAAAGAACGGACGGAGCGCGAGCGCCGTGTCGGGACGGGGCAACAACAACAAAAAAAGGGAAAAAAATATCCGAGATGAAAGAGTAGCCGAGTGAGCGCGCGACTTGTCTCCGTCCTCGGGACTTGAGAGTCTCCGCTCAGAGGACACCGCGGTGCCGAGAGCGCGCAACACACACGCGCATCTTTGAATTCCCCAAAAATAGAGAGGGAGCTCCGGTGCCGTTCCTTTGTGTCCGAGCGCAGCGCGAGTCCATGTGGCGGAGCGCAGAAACGCGAGAAGAGTACTTCCCTTTGGACTCCGGCGGATACACACTCTTATACACACACACACACACACACAAATACACACAACAAACTATTTTGGTGTGCCCGCGCCTCGCGGTGCCATGCCGGGGGCGAACACACGCAGCGGTGCCTCCGCGCTCCTCACGCGCACAAAGCGGGATACACCGGCGCCGGTAAAGATCGCGCGATCCCGACGGTCATATCTCTCTCGCGCGCTCTTTCTTTCCTCCTTCCTTTAAATCCTCGCGTCAAACCGCGCGCGCTCTTTTGTTCCCGGGTTTGCGGACGCGCGAGATCCCGAACGCGCAGCGGAGCGACCGGAGAGACAGAAAAACTGCTGCTCGTTCCGAGCTCGCGCGCGAGACTGGCTCCTGACTCACACTCAAACACACTAACATACACACACACACACTCTCTCTCTCTCTCTCTATCTCTCTCTCACTCACTCACGCGCGCCCTACCCAGAAGGCCAGTCGGGGAGGGGGGACCGCAATTACCATAAAAACCTCCGCGCGACGCCCGCGAAAAAAAAAAAAAAAGAGAGAGAGAGAGAGTAAACAAAATAAGTCGGCAGCCTGACGGACAAAACAGCCGCGCAGTCCCGGGAAAATGAGTTACCGAGTTACAGCCCACTTCAACTCCATGTTTCACTCGCCACACAGGTTATTATTATTATTAATAATAATAATAATAATAATAATAAAGGAAGAATTAGGGGAATGGATAAAGGAATGTTAGAAAGAAACTAAAAAAAGAAAGGGATTTAAGGAAAGTAAAAAAAAAACTTGGATAGACAGAAAGAGAGAGAGAAAATAATTGGTTTGGAGAGAAAAGCAAAGTTTGTTTTAAAAAAAAGAACAAAAAAGAACGGACGAGTGTGTTGGAGAGAGAGAGAGAGAGAGAGAGAGAGAGAGAGAGAATGTGAATGAGTGGTTAGGTGGGAAAGCAAAGTAAGAGGGGGAAAAATAGACGTGTCAGAAAAAACGAGAAAGAAAGAGAGACAGACAAATGTAAAAAATAAAAAAAAAAGTAAAGAAAGAAAGAGTAGCAAAGAAAAGTAAGAGGAAAAGATTGGACAAGTGTGTTAAAAATAGAGAAAAAAGAGTGAAAGACACACAGAAAGAAAGAAAGAAACAAACAAACAAAGGGTTAAAGCAAATAAATAAAAAAAAGAATATGTAAAAGAAATGCGAGAATACAATTAAAGAAAGAACACGTGAAAGAGAATTGATAAGTGAGCTGAAGAATAAAAGCATTGAAATATTTTTTTGGGAGATGGGGAATTAATTCCGTTGTTTATTTTGAGCGCGTGAGCCTCCTGAGCGCTGACCGCAGCGCAGTCACATGATTAAAGACAATAACGGAGACAATAACGTCAGGAAATATTCCACGCGCGGCGGTGTTAGTGCGCGAAGGGAGGATTAAAGCCGTCGTAAAGCCGAGTCGGAGAACCGGTGCAGCAGTAAAAACCGGCTGGAGTTCAAACAAAGAACAGTCCCGCGTGCGCCGCCGCTGTAATACCGGAGCTCAGTGCGCGCGCTCTCCTGCACCGGGCCCGGTGTTTACGCTTACAGCCATAATCAGGCGAGCTGGGAGAGGAAATGGGACTCGCTTGGGGCCTAACTGGGGGAAGATGTGTGTGTGTCTGTGGTCACGGGGTTACCTTCCCCCACGCACTCTGCATATTTAAAATGAAAGATAAAGGCGTTTTTCTTCTCTCACTATTTTTCATTGCACTTTTCTTTTTGCTTGACCTTTACCTTTTATTCCTCTTTTCCTTTCCGTTTTTATTTGCTTTATCCTTTTATTCTATTAATAGGATTTTCTATCTCTAGCTCTTATTTTTTCTTTATTTGTGACTGTAATTCTACTTCTTTCGCCATCCATCCGTCCATGACTTCATTTTTCTTTCTTTTGTTTTTCGTTTTTGTTTTTTTTAGACATGCAATTGCTTTGTTGGTGTACCTTTTTGCTTAGCTTTTTTTTCTTTATCTATTTGTAGTTGTTAGATGCTTTAAGCATTTTATCCCTTTTCTTTTTATACTTCTAAGTTAACTTATGTCCATCCATCCATCATTTCCTGTTGCCTTATCTCCACTCTATAATTTTCTTTTGGCTTAACTTTTCCTTTTTTCTGCATTGTTTTACTTTTTTTCTCCGCTTTCTTTACGTGTGTAAATCAGAGATATTGAGTATCAGTTAAGGCATTTTGTTTACAGGTGTACAAGAAACGCTCCTCCCTTCCCTAATAAATACACAGATGACTGTGTGTAGTGATCACGGCCTATGATGTTGCACTGACACACCTACATCACAGTGAGTACAGTCGATAGTTTAGTGCACTGTACTGTACAGAGGTAGAAAACAGTGGAACAGCACTGCAGCTTTCACACCAGCACACTTTACATTCTAATTTAACATTGCTGAGAGTCTACACACACACACACACACACACAAATATATACAATATATTTAAGCCATATTATATTCAAAGTTGTGCTGTCATGCAGAATCAGCACGGTTGTGATGCAGCCATAGGCACGAGGGTGCAGCCAGAGTACTGAAGATATCACGACCGTGCTGATATTGTGGACAACAGCATGACCTTGAGGGTGATATTGCTTTTTATAGCTACAAGAGTTACACAACCACAATTTATCCTCAACACATTATGATTTGTTTCTTTAACCATTTATTTTGCTCCGCCCTCACCAGAGGTCGCGTTAACCCGAATATTTTCCTTCAATAACGTATTATTTTTACGCAGTGACGGGAAAAATCTGAAGGCAATCCGTCATTTTGACAGATAACGCTGTGGGCGATCTATTGAAATTTGTAACTGCAATTCCCATGCCTGTCCAGTTGATGGTGACTGCGCTTATTAATTAGCAATTATCTTGTATTGTCTCATGTTTGTCAGCGCAACCGCAACCGTGCTAGAGAAGTTTCTTCAAACAGCCAAATAGTTGTGATATCGTTAAAAAAGGTGAAAAAAGAGGAAGTGATGCATTGAACGACACACATACAAAATTAATCAGTCACCAACAGCTATTACGAGGCAACCAAGCGGCGGCAAGGAGGTCAGGAGGGAGTACCGGGAGCAGGAGTTTACGTGGCCGAGGAGGCAAAGCAGCAAAATGTCAAAATGTTCTGCGACATTTGTAGAAAGGCTAACATGAGTAACGGATTTGTCTGGAGGTGCAGTACATTTTATGTTAGTTAAGTTGCTTTGTTTATATCTGCCGGTTCTGGCAAAAATGGTTGTGTTAAGTGCCTCCACTGTCAGTGCGAACACAAACAACATAAAATTGTCAGTTTTTGTTCGTTTGTTCTGTTGATAAATAAATAAAGGAATAATTTATGTGATATGCTCGTCCTATAAGTCCATGATTAAAATGTGAGTAAAAAATAAAAACTATTAGAAAATGTGAAAATTAAAATGATGTGGAATAATAGATTATGACAGAATATTTACGACCCTGTCCGTCAAAAAGATGGACAATGAGAAAGTCTAATGTGACCTCCAGCTCACACCTATCTTTCCGCGACTGGCGGAGTAAACTAACCGTGACTGGTGGAGCTGGCAACGGAAATTTTTTACCATGGTGAGGAGAATAAACCATGTAGGTGGTGGACAGTCCTGAGAAACTTACGAGATTTACTTTATTCCACTTGTTCCACTTTAGAATATCAGCTCAGTTAACTTCTGGGTTCCAGGGTTGAATCCCAAATAGGTTTTAGGTGGAACGTTTCACACACCAACTAGTCTAATCAGGGGTTAGGGAGAGATTTGGGATTCAGCCCTGTATTAGAAGCTAGTTAGCTTTGTAGCTGTAATTAAAAGAACACAATCTGTTCAGAGGCAATTCGGAACGACTGAGGAGCGATTACTAAGGAGACAGTGTATGGTTTCATAGGAACGTTATCAGATGTGTGTTCTTGCTGAAAGTGTTTCTGTGACTGTGGGTTTTGGCAGGCAGCTGCTCTCTCCTCAGTACTGCGGATCGCACAGACCAATTAACAATTAATGCCTGTGGAACACCTGTGAAGGCGAGTGATACATGTAGTTAAACATCCCAGTGCGGTTATTGTCCATTATCTCGTGAAACAACTCTTATCCAATCAGATACTTTGGAAGGAACTAATTGTTCCTTAAATAAAAACCTATAATAAAACATATTATAGACTATATTAGAACTCATTACAAAAGTTTGTACTCCCTTCTCTTTTTTTAATTCAAAGAGCTCTAAATAAAGAATGAAAAAAAAAAAAAAATTTCCAGATGATGAGAGGTGTGTGTACATTACAACAGGCCAACAAACCTAAAGCATGAAGAGAAAATACAGAAACACTCATGATGTGGTGGTGCTCTCGGAATACAATGAGTGTTTTATGTTTTTTTTTTTTATTTAGTATTTTTATGCTACATTTGCTACATAATTAGGCTATTTTTAAATGTTCATTAGTTAATGACTTTATATGCATAATAAAAGGCTTATGGATTATTCACGTTTAGGAAGTTGTTACTTTTCAATTCGGATGGATTGATGGGGTTTACATGCACTATGGCAGCCTGTTTCTTCTTCTTCATCATCATCATCATCATCATCACACATTGCCAATACAGACTTGAATGTTTTTTGTTTTCTTTTTTTATCAGCAACTCTGTAGCTTTTTAACATACTTCTATCCAAATGCAAACTAAATGTGCCGTGTGTGTGTGTGTGTGAGTGAGAGCGTGTGCGCGCGCTGATTTGCTACTTAATCCGATCTCCCCTTGCGCGCCCTCCCTCCATCATTCCATCCCTCCCTCCATCCATCCATCTCCCCATTGTGCTGCTCCGCGATTCCCGCTGAGAAAAAGAAGACGAAAAGGCGGAGGAGGGGGGTGAAGGGTGGGGGGGTTCTCTTCAGCGCGAGCTCTGTGGCGGCCCGGCCGGTCGGCGCTTTAATGTGCGTGCGCTCGCGCTCATCACGAAAACCGTCCCTGGCAGGAGCGAGCGAGCGTGCGCGCGCTTCTGGAAGATGAAGGAGGGGTGGGGGAAGTGTATGTTTGTGGGACAGGCTTGGGAACTTGGGTCTCGTCCCAAATTGCTCCATTACTGCCCCATTGGTCGCAGGCTTTACTCAGGGGGAGGGGGTAATGAGTTGTGCATAATTAATTTAGATGGAAAAAATAACGTGGACTGGCACGTGCATTCTCTCTCTCTCTCTCTCTCTCTCTCTCTCAGACACACACACACACACAAATGTAAAAGTGCCAAATTGTGCTTTTGCTTATCTCTTTGGTGGTACCATTGATACCTTTAATACCTTAAACAGGCTCTGTATTTCTACCTGGTCACATGTTGTGTAGCTTAACATTTGAAATGGTGGCCCATAAAGTCCAGGTGGTACTCTAGACAATAAAAACAGTACTTGATTAGTTCCCATTTGACTGAGTTTGTGGTAAGATTTGCACTTCCAAAAAGGGTACTTAACTGTATTTATGTAGGCTAATTATTATTATTATTTTATTTATTTATTTTTAGCTAAGAGGTACAACAGTAGGGTAAAAAAATATGGTGCTGGTACTTTACTCAACACTTCATGGGTTGTTCAAGTCAAACCAGGACTTCTGAGGAAATTTCTGGTGAATGAAGGCGTAATACTGGCAATTATCATCTATAGAAGACTTCAAGCGCAATACAGTGATGAGACTCTTATCCGCAGTAAAATATTTAAAGGGTGCAAACGTTTTAAAGAAGGCTGAATGTCTGTGAATTATAATCCCACCCAAGGTGTCTTTGAGCCCACTGCAGTCATTCCAATGATTGGAACGGCTGATCAGTTTAAAATTGATGGATAACTTACCAGCAAGTTGTGGAAGAGATACACAATGCATACACAATACACTATCATTCACCAACACCACTTGCACACTACAGGAAGTCGGCTGGGTGTTATTGCCAAATCCCCATACAGTCCTGATCTCGATCCAAGCCATTTCCACCTGTTTGGGCAATTATAGGAGTTCCTGGCAGTCTGGTGCACTGAGAAAACTTTTTACATTGATGGTTTCCAAGCACTAGTGAAACACTGGGATAAGTGCATTAGTGGAGCAGGGGATTATATAGAGAAATAAAGTTACATAGGGCTCATACTGTAACTGTGTTCTTTTATTCTGCACAAGTCCTGCTTTGACTCGAACGCCTTTTGTGGACATATGAACTTTCATCCTTTTTTTTCTTTTACAGTACATTTATTTAGAATCAGAATGAGCTTTATCGCCAAGTACGTTTGCAGATACAAGGAATTAGTGACAGAGCTTCCATAGCTGACAAAAACACAATGCGAGGGGGGGGAAAAGCTGACAACAAATGTAGTAGGATGTGGGGTTGTATAAAAAGTTAAATAAATATCAGTGGTATTGCACAGTATATTGCACAGAAGTATACACATTAATATGGAAATGTGTGTATTAAAAGTTAATCTTAGAGTACTACCCTAGTGACAAATAATGGTACAATTTAGTAACAAAATTCAAAAATCAATTGTGGCCTATCAAGCTAACCTTGTCCCCAGTAACTCCCAAAACATCTTCAGTACATCTGTGATCCAGTCATTGTGATCATTTTGCATGGTCACATTTTTGGCATTAATAAATATCGGAATATATGTATTGCATAACCGATAATCAGTGCTCCTTCCATGGGAAGAAAGCGTTAGAACACATAGTAACAACTACTTTACATGGATTAGTATAGTAAAGACTATAGAACTCAAGTGTTGTGTTATTTTACAGAGAGAAACGTCTATACTGTCAAAAATTCTGTAACAACATATACAGTATATGGAAGGAGTCTCCAGTTTCAGAATAACAGTCAAAGATAAAGACGTAAATTGAAGCATTTCATTTATGCTTTCCAGTTTCTTGTGACAGAAATGTGACTGAAGAGGATCTGGCCAATCGAAGTCGACTGTAGAGTGTTTAGAGTGATTAGCACGAGGCCCTTGAATTTCTTCAGGCGGGATCTTAATTAAGAAACAACGCCCTTAAATGGTAATGCATTATTCATTTCCTCTTGTTTTGCTTATCACCTTTAAAAGCTGTGCTTGGAATTATGGGAAATCAGAAAAAACAGGCAGTTGACAGAAATTAAATAATGAATTATATCTATGCATTATTTATTCAAATTCTTTTCACATTATTTAAATTTGTGTTTTGTGATGTCATAATGCTCTAAAAGTTAAACAACAGCAAATTAAAAAGGGTTTCTTAACCTCGATATTCAGACACACTTCCTCAACGGTTACTTAGCTTATTGTAAAGAAAAAACACGAGCTCCGATTTCTCATCATACTGTAAAAGGTTCCAAGAAGAACCATAAAATATTGAAATGTTGAATGATTTCACTACCAACCTCCAAAGAACTGCCAAAAGCTTTGAGCTTATGTACAGTATTCACCTGCTAAATTCGTTCTTACATTCTTCAGGTGGAACTCCTGTGTCAATACACAAAGTGTCAAGATAGACTTTTTTTCTTTTGAAAAAAAAAAAAAAATCAAAAGTGCTTTTAACTTTTTTTTACATAAAAAAAAACATAACAAAAGAAAAAACTTTTAAAGTGAAAAAGCTTTAAATTGTCCCTCAATTTGTGTCCCGTCAGACACATAAAAATTGTTTACATCCAAAAATGTATAGTTCTTTGGTGGAAACCCTTTCTATGTTCAAAATTAAATTAAAGTGACAACAAAAATCTTAAAATCTCCTTGTGGGTTCTTGAGGTCTTCCAAAAACAAGGCCCCCCTGGAATGCTTTCTGAAAGAAATAAATAAATATAAAAATTATTTGGAAGCTAAAAAACTTAGATCATTTGTTCCTTACTTGAAAAGCAAAAGGTCTACCAGAAACGCCTTCTGATAGCAACAAAACGTTGTTGTGGGATTCTACATACCGATTTTTTGGTTGTCAGGTAAGTGTCTCCTTTATTATCCAGTGAACTCATGAAGGGAGGTCTGCATTGAACAGAGCTGCACTAAACTCTACACAGGCTTTAAATATTTGTTTAATACATCCCCATTTTGGGGGTTCTTCAGTTCTTCAGGGCTTCGTCTACACAGATCAAGGGTCTAAAGGTTTGAAACAGGACATTTAAATGGTCTAGCTAGAGAAATTTTGTGGAAGCTAAGAACGTTTAGGGCTCATTAAGAAAATTAACTGTGCTTCGCTTTTAAAATGATTCCACCTGGAACTGTTTGTGAGTGCAAGTCCATGTTGTAGTGTTCTTCACAAAACCTTTAAAAGGTCTCAATTCCAAAAACTGTAAATATTCTCTGAAGTAAAACTTTAAAGAACTGGCTAAATGTGTGGAACAAACTCAGCTACTGCTTGTTATATATTTTGGTTCTTGGTATATTCTAAAGAAGAAAAAGTTTTTTTTTTCTTCAATTTTTCCTTAACCTCAGAAATCAGATATGTAAATGTTCCAAATCTTCTTACATGCTTCCTTATGTTTGGGAATTATCGTTCTAGGGTTCAGAACTACAATTCCTGAAACAAAAAGATGCCAAGATGTTCTAAACGTTCTAAGAGCATAGCACGTTTACTGTGAGCCATCAAAATGTTCTGAAGTACGTTCTCCTGCATGCTGCGTTTTCACAATCCGCAATCCGCAGCGTAATTCCATTAGAAGCACTTCTCATAGTTCACACGGCATGTAATGAAATTTTTGATTAAACTGAAAAGGCCATGTCTAATTCGCTGTGATTCGGGAAGCCTTGCTGTTTTCTTTTTTTTTTTCCTCTCCCTTCCCCCAAGAGAGAAAACACAGACGGTGACCTCGTCTCAGAGTCAACATTACCATTAGAAAGAGGAAACCATTCCTGTGCAATTATTTTCCTGTCACATCATCTGATCGTAAGCAAATACAACGATGAAACCGTAATGCAAACTCTGACTGTGACTAAAAAGGTATGTGTTGAGAGTCTTATGAACAAATTGTCATTTACATGTTTATGAAGTTAAAGCAATTGCTAATCAAAATGTATACAATTATAGGATTCGCAGTTCATTACTACTTTGTAGCCTGCCAAATCAAGTCATTCAGAATGTTAAGTTTCAGTCAAAACTTTAATGTTAGCATTTGCGCAAATTGGGGTGGTACTTAACATTAGCGGCAACACAGTGAAAACTACAAAGTTAGTATCTGGTAGTGTAAAGTGTCTCCCGTGACATTATCTCAATAATTACAATTTGATTTATTATTTGTTAAAGAATGCAGCATCTAACTCTTAACAACACAAGTCCTTCCATAAAGGTTAAACAAACATCTTCTTACAGAAACTTTCTGTCTGACGATACACTTCCATGTGAATCGGCTGTTACTATGGAAACGATAAAGTAATAGAATGAACGCATTAATATAAATGCTACACTGCTGTTCGAGCTTCTGTTATAGAAAATTAATCAACCCCTCCTCACCAGAAAGAATCCAATTCAATAGATTCAACAGCACAGGACAGATTGTGGTGCTTCCTACAGTACATGGCGCGTCCTGAATCCTGATCCGACACATGTAATTTATCCAAGTGAAACAGAACCTAAATCGATATCTTGTGGCTGTAAGAGCTCTGGTCTGGTTCCACTCATTATCATCTTCATTACCATCATCATCATCATCATCATCACCATGTCAAAATTCCTGAGAGTGCATGGAGACTAAAATAATTTCAAAATTAAGAATATGCATCTAGCTTCAAGTATTATTTAGCAAAACACCATATTTTGTTATATGATATGATTGAATATTTGTTATTTTTAGTTAATTCGATTTAATGTCGATTTAAAGAAATTCTAGAGAAAAGAGAAAAAAATGTACATCGAATCTATGTGGCGTTTTCCCTCGATCCAGAACACTGTAGTGTAGCAAGAGCTCCTCCATGTGGTCACATACGGTAATGCAAGCCGACTGACCTGTAAAACGACTTCTCAAGAACTCCTGATCAATTAGAAGTGAGCATGTCCATGTTAAATTTACGGACGTGATGCTAATTCTCATTTTACCTCCTATTTAATAAAACAGCATTGCATTATAAATCCTGAAATATATTGTAAATTAGATGATACACTTTAAATGGCAGATTATAATTATAATAAATATTTAACATTTTTGTAAGACCTGTAGGAACTTTAAGAAAAGCTTTAAACTCTGCCTACTTCACAAGATCCACTCACTCATCGTCTGTACCACTTTATCTTGTATACAGGGTGATAAAGGGCTTAGAGCCTATCCCAGGAGACTTCACAGGGCACACATGCAAACACACGCACACACACGCTCATTTACAAACTACAGCAATTTAGGAACCCCAATCAGCCTAATCTGCATGTCTTTGGACTATGGGAGAAAACCAGAGTACCTGGAGGAAACCCACCAAACACAGGGAGAACATGCAAACTCCATGCACATAGACCAGAGGTGGGAATTGAACATAGAGGTGCAAGGTGACAGTAGTAACCACTATCTAAAATCTAATTTTTATCTATCTAAAAATAAAAATAACCCCAAAATGTTCCTGATGTGTCCGGTCTCTGATACATCGTTTTAAACTTTGTCTAATTTTTTGTTCTGTGTTTTAAACCTCATGGCAAAAGGAAGAAAAGGGTGAACACTTCTTAAAATTTATGAAAAATCGTAAACCTCTTTTTACAAGATAACCAAATCTTTACAAACAGATCAATTCAGAAGGGAAACACTGCAGAAATTGAATATATCTACTGCTTGTTTTGTAAAAGGTCAAATACCCAGTAAACACAAGAAGTTCCTTCAATTGAGATAATTCAAATTTAATTTAAAATTTACTTTGCATGTAAAATTAATTCTACCAGAATAGGGGTTTAGGGTTTATCTTTTATACAGTGATGTGAATGTATTGTACTGTATTCTAATATATTATATGAAAACAATAATTTGAGGTGTAAATTTTGGTCCTTAAGGGGCACTCTTGTAACTTTAATTAGATTCTAGAGTAATATGTTAGTAAGTCATGCCAAAAAAAGAGAAACCTTTAACATGCTTTCAGGTGAAGAAGATAATTAGGAAACTAATAATAATAATAATAATAATAATACATTTTATTTACAATGCACTTTAAATTTGAAGACAATCTTAAAGTGCTAAAAATTAATTTGAGCAAAAAGCCTCATCTCCCATGGTATGAAGCTTGGTCTTAGGAAGTTTTCAAAGATGTACTGACACAGACTGGAGGTTGCGTGTAGATATATGTGAAGTAATAATTTCTTTGAGATAGGAAGGGGAATCCCTATAAATGCACTGGTGAGTAAGGAGGGCAACCTTGTACTCAATTCTGAATGACGCAAGGAGCCAATGAAAAGATTTGAAAATGGGTGTAATATGGTCATATTTAAGCACTCCCATCAGGATCGTAGCAGCAGTATTAGATTTCAATCAACGAAAATCTTCAGATCAAAGGAGTCAAAGAAATACATTTATTGGAAAAAAAATAATAATAAATTTGTTACTTGTATTTTTATTAACTAGAGTTAATTTATCCACAGGTGAGCTAATTAACAAATCATAATTAGCAATTAGCTAAAAGAAGCCCTTCAGAGGTAAGGATTCTATATATTCCCCACCTTTTCTGAATCAGATTGAATATTTCCATTTGAAGCATTGCTTTTCACGGAATTTATAATTATGCTGACCAATACAAAGTTACTTAAGGTGTGTGAATTAACACTAACCTTGTTGATGAAAATTTGCATCTGTTCAACTGTAAAACAAACAAAAAAAACCGCATCAGGTTGAATTTCCTGTAGATTCAGGTCACAGAGAGGTCACTTTACACGGTGAAACTCGATGCTGCTTCTCGCCGACGTTACAGCTATCGGGCAGTACCACGGATTGTCCGCTAGGTGTCGACAATGGCTAGTTTTTACTCCTGGACGTCGGCACGTACTGCGTAAGAGTCGACGTCATTACGCAGAGACAGAGGGTCAGCTGATTCTGGATCTCTGAGGAAGTGTTACCGCGATGATGAACGGCGCGCGAGTTTTCGTTACTCTTACGGTTTTAGCAGGTAAAACGTTCAAATACTTTATTTATTCGACGGTACAGAGTGTTTGTGTGTAAATATATAGTGTATATAAAGCGTCATAGCTGTGTGTAAATTAGGTGCGCTGTCCCGGTTAGCATAGGACGCTAACACTCACGGTATCCCCGAGTGAGGGGTTAAATCCAATTCTGTAGTTATATAATTATATCACATGAATGCGTTTTATAAAACAGTTTACAACCTGTACTGTGTGTATTATATAGCAAATAAGTGTTTGTATTTCACCTTTAGCCGTGTTTTCTCACAGCTCGACGTTAAATGTCCGTTTTTGACACTTTTACTGAACTGGGCATCTTTAAAATGCACCTTTCATAAAGTAATCTAACAACAACAATAATAAATTTAAAAGTAGCGCAATATTTAACGTTAAAGAGTCGAAATTAATGAAATGGATGCATTGTCACGTGATTGCCCTGGTCACGTGATGGGCCTTTAGTCAGGCTTGCTTATGAGTTTTTTTTTGTTGTTTTTTTTAAATATATTTATATATTTTTTTTTATTAAGTAATCCACAGGTGGGCTGAAATCAAAATTATTACTAATACTAATTAGTCCAAAGAACTAAAAGAAAATCATCGAAAGTATTAAAAGTCCATGTTTCCCTTCATTTCCTAAATCAGATTTTTGATTTGCTTCTAAAGCATGTTTTTTTTGTTCTTGTTGGTGGAAATGTATTAGTTTCCTGACTAATACAGATTTACTTTTACATGTTACTAAGGTGTGTGATGTAGACGGTTCATAAAAACTGTGATTAGTCACGTTAAGCTACATAAGGTGACATATTTTTTTTCTTCACGCAGGTGTTTTTGGAGACCAGCTGACGGTGCTGCGTAGCCCCCAGTATGTGAACTTCAGGTCTGGAAATTGGCCACTAGGTGGAGAGAAGATCCCAGACCTGGTGGCTCTCACCATGGGCTTCTCTGTCCGTGAGGTACGCCAGATATGGGGTGCTAAATTATGTGAAGTAATCTTTATTTATGGTTTAAGTTGACATACGGGTGATCTCTCTTTCAATGTGTGTGCTTAGGATCTGGAATGGCCGGGCTTAGTAGCAGGTTCCCTGTTCCAGCGTCCTCGTGCCAACGCCCTGATCGCCGTCCGTGGCGTCGACAGTTTGGATCTTCCCTCTAATATCACCTCTTATCCACTGGAGAACGTGAGCACTTCAATTCTCACATGGTTGTAGAAAGCAGTCACAGCTCACCAGGGTTTTGTTTTAATATATATATATATTTTTATTAGATTAACGTGACTGTAGAAGTGAAACGACAGATACACAGTCAGAGAGAGGTGTTGGTTTATTCTTAGTTAAATCCTGTCTTTGAAGACTTCCTCTCTCTCAAAGACTTCCTCTGCAGTAATTTTTAACATTGCACAGTTTTGCAATCAAACTTCCTTTATTTCACAGTCACGAGACTTTGAGTGAGACTATGGTGTCATGCATTTTTAAAAATACTCTTCTGTGTCATCCTCATGTTTCCCTCTGTGCCATGTCTCAGTCGGTGCCGTTCACGCTGGACAGCGTGGCTAACTCCATCCACGCTCTGTTCGCTGAGAGCACTCCTGTGGTGCTGCAGCTCGCCCCCAGCGAGGAGGTAAACACGGATTTAACACACACACACCCGCCCTGTCTCTTTAGTGTATTTACTTTTTAACCTTACACCCCTTTCTTTTTTTTTACTTTCTGTTAAAAAAGAAAAGCGGAACTGAATTATGCAAGGTAGCCCCGAGACAGGAAATTAATATTGTGAAAACCGACCTGCTGACCGCACGGTGATGTGATGCAATTTCTCACTTGTTAAAACAAAAAAAAAATCTCTGCGCAAAGACACGCACACCTACGCACTGGTCTTGAGATTTGATTTTATTCATTAAACAGTAGTTTTGCTAAATTATTAAAGTTTATAATTTTTAATGATACAAAAAAAACGTTGTTTGTGGGCGTCCTGGTTTTTGGTTTCGCTTGGACCTGGGTGATCAGGAGGATCGGAGTCGGAGCGAAATGTGTAGTCGGTCATTATGATTGTCCCACTCGGCTCCAGTGTTTGGAAATGAGAATCAGCGTCATGGTTCTGCTCTGTCAAGCCAGTCTTAAATTTGATTCATACACATTCACATTCCATACAAACTTAAATAATTTGATTGTGTGAAGCTGCTTTGTGACAATGACAATTGTTAAAAGCGCTATACAAATAAAATTTAATTAAATTTAACCGCTGGTGACCTTTGAACTCTCAATCACGTGTCCTGCGTTCTCGCTGATTAGACGTTTGGGACGAGTGTTCTAGCCGACCCAAATTATTTAATATAATATACATACAGGAATAAAAATAGAAATAAAACAAATAATAATTTTTTGTTACATATTTATCATAGTTGTGTGTGTATGTGTGTAGAGGCTGTACATGATGGGCATGGCCAACACAGTGTTTGAGGATTTGCCCGTCACCCTGCAGCAGATCCGTGCTCGTCTCTCGCAGGAGGGATCGGTCCTGCCTTCACTCCCGCTCAACTCACTGAGCCGTAACAATGAGGTAACACACACACACACACACACACACACATGCACACATACATACATATACATACATACATACATATATGCACAATTTTATAAACTTGCTTCAATGTGATGGTAACGACTCAGGATTTAAAAGAAAGGAGCTGTATATGTGCCTATGTATATCTTTTATATAATTATATACAGTACTGTGCAAAAGTCTTGATCCCCTCCCCTCCTCATTTCTTAATATTTTGCTCCCAAAGAGCCAGACCTTATTGTAGTCTTGGGGAAGAGGCTACCTAAAGAGGCTACCAGGCTTCCTGAGGAACTTTTTTTTTTTTTTTTTTTTTTTGTCTTTAATTATTTTCAGGCCAGACCCTGTACTTGAGCAGTTTTTTGTTTAAGCCACACAGTGACAGTGTTTGCCAGTGAAATATCCTTGTGGTGGTTGGCAGAGAAAAGAGCCCTCATTACCAGCAGCACAAAAGTCGTCTACTACATACAACAACCTATTTTAGGCTACGTTTACACTGCAGGTCTCGATGCCCAATTCTGATTTGTTGCCTATATCTGATTTTTTTGACCGTCTGTT
>JAQQZT010000023.1:40153403-40165812 GCA_030068275.1 Clarias platycephalus | reverse complement strand
CATGCGCGGTTTAATTTGGACACATTTTCGTCTTCAGTAAGACACACAATACTTCAGACTGAAACACGACTGCCCCCTACAGGTAATGAAGGGGATTTTCACAGCTTCCCGCACGCAGCCGCGCAAAGCTGCGGCAAGTCACGGGATCCCTTTTCTCAAAACGTGCGTTTTTACTGGCGACATCTGTAGTTTTCTTTGCTTGCATACAGCCCAGTAATTTGACACGTCTTAAATGGAGCCTTTTTTTCTTTTTTCTTTTGACTTGGCAGTGTAATTTGCAAAATGTGAAATGTTATAAGCATCTTGACTGATTTTCATGTGCTTACTTGTGGGAATAAATCTCAATATATCAACTGACAAATTATACTTACGTGAACATTAACAAAAGAGCAAAGTGTTGGTTTTAGATAGTAATGAGTAATAATAATAGTAATAGTAATATGCAATTGTTATAGGAAACTGACTAGTATAAGTAATTTGGTACTTTCCATTCTATTTCATTAACCCCTTAATTCCTGTCCTTCATGTCTTCTAGTTTGCTGACGACATCTTCAGGGTTTACAGCAACGCGGTGGTGGAGGTGGTGACGGTGAACACAGTGAGATGCGGCTCACTCGGAAGTCTCGCTCCATCCTTGAGGTTAAGTAGATTGTAAGTGTGTGTGTTTTTTTTTTTTTTATCTTGATTTTGAAGAATTCATCCCAGTTAAAAAAATAAATAAATAAAAGTAATGTGAGGAGTGTGTGGGTTTTGTTTTTCCCCTCCCTTTTGTTTAGTTCATAGAAACCACATGACGTCCCTCGGGCACATGTTTGAACTTTATCTACCGTGACCCATTTGACTTTGCTAAGATACATGCATGCATGCAGGGTTTTTCTTTTGTTGTTTTGTATGGTTTTTATTATTATTTTTTTTAAACTCTGTTATTAAGGTTACTGCAGTTACAAACATGTTTTGAATTATAATTAAACTATTACTAAAAATCACATTGCTGTGTACATTTAGGTTATAAAGAGTGTTACTCTATAACGAGCAAATGCACATAGGTCTCCCCTTTTTATCCTGTAAGAGTTTGTGGTTGCACCAGATAGGAAATCGTTACGCTTGCAGCCGCTCGGTAGTCTGAAGCAAATCAAGTACCAGCACAGTGCCAGCACAGAGTTATTAACATGTATGACTAGTGAGAGATCTGCACTAGTTCGTCCATGACAGTCTAGTAAACTCAGAAACCAAAACCTCCATCACACAGGGTAAAATAAACACTTCCTTCATTAAAAAATAAAAAAACCACACAGTCAGGCCTATGGATTATTTCTTTTCCCCAGCGCAGGAGAAGTGGACAGGTGACATCTGGTGGAAAAGTGATATATTGGCCTTGTTTATCACCTTTTTTCCAGGTGCTGGTAAAAGTGAAGGAGAAACTATGGTTCTAAAATACAAAACCACAAATGACTGTTTGAACATTAAAAAATCGCCACCCGACGCTTTTGTGAACCAACCGATTTAGTCGTGCCGCTCAACAGCTCATGTGACTGTACAGAAACCGTGAGAAGACTTTCTTGGTGTATCTGAGCATTCATTCGGAAGACCTCCGCTCACCACCATAATAACCATTCCCGGAAGCCTATCTGGTGTGGTTTAGTCACAGTGGGACGAGTACACAAAGCTTTCTTCAATCACTGCTACACCACCAAATAGCACGGCTCACACGACACACCTGACCTTAGGGAGTCTCGCATGCGGCACAGCATGTCTTTAATACGCGTTCCTCTCGTAACACAAGTAGAGACCGTTCAGTGATAAAACTCTGCTGAGATCCTGACGGTAAGCAAGGGAGACAGATTTAACATCGGAGTGTAGATTTCAAATAGACAATCATTTAACACCTGATCGAACACAGCCAAGAGTGCCAGTACTTCATCTTTGATCATAACAAAGGTGTTTGAGCTCAAACTCTAGGAAACTCGCACAAGTGGACATGTTTCAGTGACTGAATCTCAAAACTCTTTGTACTCTGAGCTAGGTCGCTGTGTAGAAGGCAAACTGAAATTATTTGAGATTTGTCCTCAGTTAGTTTAATTAGTAAATTAATTATTCTATAAAATTATTCAAGGTGTCCATGTTTGATGGTCTAGTCTGTTTTCAAGCTCCACCCACGTGTCCAATGCTCAGAAGTACAACCAACTTTAAGACTCCTCCAGAGCCAGTTTAGTGCAGAGGCATGACAGAGGACGAGGTGTGTGGAGCTGAGCAGGTGAAGCTTCAGGTGGTTCCCAGAGCTTGGAAACATTGATGGCTATCAGTAACCCAACAAATAGGAAGTGGAGAGCTAGCTGTAAATAGGAACGTACGGTCAGAACACGCTAACCCACAGAGAAGGTTTGCATTGCGCACAAAACAGCACAGTTGTTTCTCTTCTGCAGCAAATCTGACCGCATTTCTGTTTTAAATTCAGAAACGAACGCTTGCTTGCACTCAGAGGTGTGTTCAAAGCGTGTTTGTTGCAGCAATCACCTAACAAGACCACGCAGTCACACGTAGACCACGTAGGAGCAGGCTTTTCTACACGCGGTTGGTGCAGCAGCATGAGAACCTGATTTTCGTGTTTCGAAACTCACGTTCACGTCCAGTCGCCCAGCATTTATAGCTTTAAGATGAGTTTATGATAAACAAATTAATGCACTCTTCTGATTTTATTCTACGAGGGGCCATTTTAAAAAGTTATGTAATTGAAATGGACGTTGGTCGTGAGTTTAGTCCTTCTCTACATCTCCACTTGAGGTGACACTCTTATTAAAACCATGGATGCCGTCTTTGAAGAAGCCTTCTTTTTGGCTCTTTAGGAAAAGTTCCACCTCGGTAATCACCTCATCGTCAAACACCTGCGTTTCAGTGTTCAGTGTTTATTTACCTCATATCACTATGTAGGTACATGCAATCATCAGACACCAGGGAAATTTTTTCTTTTAGTTGTTTTCGTTTTCATGGTGTGGTGTTGTATTAGTAGCTTTTCAATCCTCTGCATGATGACAAAGCAGGCGTGCTGAAGCTGGATTAAATGCTTTATTTCATTATTTCACTTCAAGTGATGAAAGAGGAAGAAGTCACTGAGTGCGAGGCCGGGGGAGTACGGGGGATGAAAAAATTTTGTACCTCAAATCGGCCACAAGTTTCGTGAACGAAATGAGCTGGCACGTTGTCGTGAAGTTGGCGCACTTCAATTCTTTCAACCGGGTGCCCCAATTATTTATTTATTTATTTATTTATTTATTTATTTTTTAGCAAGAATAAGTGTTCATAAACATACTCATTTCTGGAGACACAACTTTTTAAAGACCGCCCATTGTACATGATTAACGCTCTTTTGATTGACTTGTTTGTTTCCAGAGTAACCCAGGAAGCCCCTACAACCAGGCCTACAAGTACAACTTCGAATACGCTGTAGTCTTCAACATCGTGCTGTGGCTGATGATCGCGCTGGCGCTCGCCGTCATCGTCATCTCGTACAACCTGTGGAACATGGACCCGGGCTACGACAGCATCATCTACAGGATGACCAATCAGAAGATCCGCATGGACTAACTAGCCGAGCAGTGTTCTCTCGTGTGCGCGTGCGTGTACAACTTTGTCACTTCCATCAATCCATCGCATCCAAGTGATTATTAAGTGTGCCTAGGCACAATAATTATTCATCCCCCAGAAATACGTTCGCCTGCAACTTGAGCTGAGGTTGAGTTTTAGGTGAAGATTTGATTCTGAGCAAAGTTCACTTACTGCCAAATAAAGTCTTCTGCCTGGGTTACGTGAGGTGTTTATTGTGAAAAAAGGAACCTGGGTAACTGAGAACAGTGTCACTGTAGTGTCAAAGCCACATCACTGTCTCTTACACACACACACACACACACACTA
Organism: Clarias platycephalus; assembly: GCA_030068275.1. NCBI lineage: Eukaryota > Metazoa > Chordata > Actinopteri > Siluriformes > Clariidae > Clarias > Clarias platycephalus. Next base: position 40,161,903 of record JAQQZT010000023.1, on the reverse strand, counting down.
CTGCTGCTGCTGATAATATCAGGTGCCAGAGATGAGGCTTTTCCTCCAGCCACCATGTGTGAGGATGTAACCCTTAAGCTCTTATCTATTGCTCCCCATTAATATGAGTCCAGAGCAGTGTGTTCTTACAGACTGAACATTCAGACCCATACACATACACACTCTCAGTTTGGACACTACATGACCTTCTCATAATGACATAATGAAGTCTTTACAGTGCAGTGCATTAAGTTAAAATGTGCTAAGTATAAACAAGCAGCTGTATTCAAATTCATGCAAAAACGAGACTCGATGCACTTTAGCCGCAGAGTCACACGTATCAACGCTCTTCCTGCCACTTCCTCTAAGGCCAGCGTGACTTCATATCATAGACTTACCCAGCTCTAGAGGTGCAAAACCACAGATGAGGAAAAAAAGTAAGTCATCTCAGAATGAGTCGAGCACACGGCAAAAAAAATAAATTTAATACGAGATTTTAACCCTTTTAGAGTAGACTTAAAGTTTGAGAGGAATTCTCCTGTATAAAGATCGTAATAGTAGTGATCAAGTAAATTATACTATTAAACGTTTACTAATCTTGCTTTTGCATAAACAATCTTCTGAGACTCATCCTTGTGAATCCTAGTTTGAAATGCTAATGTACTAAAGTTTTCTGCTAGAGTTGTGGTCAATCTCAGGGAAATGGGGCTTATAAAGCACATACTTTAAAAGAAAAAAAAACATACACTGCTTGTGCAAGCAAGTAACTAATTAACTGTTTCTTCGTTTACTTTGCTGCTTGAAATGATACACTCCAAAAAAAACAAAAAAAAAACACTCCAAAGTGGCTTCCAAAATGGCCGCTTGTAAAACGTTCCAGTGTTCAGTCACTACACATCAGTATATACTGTAGGTTCAGTACATACACTCATCAGACACCAGGGAGGGCTTTTCTTTTTTCTTTAGATTTTTATGGTGTGGTGTATCAATAAAGAAAAGAGTAGTAGAAGTAGTAGCTTCTCGAACCTCTGCATGACAACAAAGCAGATGTGCTAACGCTAGTTTAAAATGCTTTATTTCATTGTACACTATTTTTTAATGTAACAAATTGCTGCATTTTACAAAAAATCATAACTCTTTAGTCCTTACTCATAATTTCTTTCATGTTTTCATTAGTCAGAGACTGGAAAACACTCCTGTAATCCCTGCTTGTCACCTTGAGACGTTCTCCTCATTCCTGAGTTCAGCAAGTTCGAGCAAAACTAAATCTCTGCTCATCAGTAAACAAACGGCATGTTACATTTAATGAGTTACACTGTACATAATGTACATGTATTCGCTTTTGATCGGCCAAGATATAGATATATTCACTTGTTAAATCTATAACACTGACTGTACGGTTTACAGAGAGAGCTATATGTTAGTAAGCTGGCACGTTTGAGGTCGGAAATGATGTAAATTCCAGCTTCCCACACTGCCGAGATAAGTCAGAACGCAGCATAACTGTTTAAACTGAAACTTTGTCAGTGCATTATGGGTAAGTTCTCATCCAGTGAGACGACAACGCACCGTCCCATTTTTACGGTTTTCAAAATGGATGATGTTCTAGTAGGAACAGGATGACCATTTTCAGCGTTTGTGAAATGAGTCGCAAAGATTCAGTGACTCACTTCAGTCATCCGAGTCTTTTAAATCGTCTCAGTAAAGTATGTGAACTGAACAATGTGAGTTTTGATTTGCAAATTTTCACTTAAATAAGCACACGACTCGGTGCGTGTTGTCCGTAATGCTTTAAGAGATACAGAAATGCGCGAGCTTTGGGGGGTCATGGGTTTGGGGGCCTTAAAAGAGCGTATGTGCTGTTGTGGTCGCTCTTCTTGACGGGTCTGGTTGTCCCCATGTGCTGCACCTCAGAGTACTGAAACAGAAAAGTGAGATTCTTGTCAAAATATCAAACACACTTATGGACTTTTTAAACAAATTAATTTTTTCACACCATACTGAGAACCTGAGGGCAGATTTGTGTTGGCATGTAAGTTGCGTGTACATACACAACAGCTCAGGAATGATAATGTGCTATCTGAATTGTGTGCCTTTAAATAGTAATTGTTTTTCCCTTAGAGACTTTATTTTGATTAAATGCACTTTATTTAATAACTATAACTGCTGTATTTTATATTTTTATTCAAATATTTACTTGAACAGAAGTACATTAAATTACATACTAGAATTGCATGTGCTCAAATGAAAGTACTTCAAAAAGAATATGAATAGTTTAATAACTATGTAATGACATGACGTTTTGTAATGGTTAAATGGTTTTGTGAAACCATTTCTGTCTTGTAAGGACTTTGAAAGGATCATTCATGCTTTTATATCAACAAGGCTTGACTACTGCAACTCCCTTTATATGGGTATAAATCAAGCGGCTCTTAATCGACTGCAAATGGTACAAAATGCTTCCGCTTGGCTCCTTACTGGCGTGCATAAACGAGAGCACATTACCCCAGTTTTAATGTCCTTACATTGGCTACCAATTCGATATAGAATTGATTTTAAAGTTCTGTTGCTGGTTTTTAAAACACTGAATGGGTTAGCACCTTTGTATTTATCAGAATCAATATCTGTTCATAACTCCGGACGGTCTCTTAGGTCTTCCAACCAGAGACTATTAAATGTTCCTCGGTCTAAATTAAAATCAAGAGGTGACCGAGCTTTCGCAGTTACTGCTTTGTGTAAAATGCATTTTTGTTGACTAGATTATCCAGTGCTAATAGGCCAATTAACTTGAATTACATATTTTTTTATAAGTTTCTTTATTAAGATTAATTACAGTCAGTCAACTGAAATATACAGTAGCCATTGCATCCCAGGTATGATTCTCTGCATTTATGTTTTTAAGCATTTTGAGATGATTTTGATTAAATGAAAAACTATAAAAAGGTTTGCAAATTTTTTGTGTAAAGATAAATATATTTGCATTTTGAGTGCCAGTGCAGTGTAAGGTTAGGCGTTTTTTTTTTAAATAACATACAGTACATTACTATAGAGTTTAACACATTTTACCAACTTGCATCACTTTCTCACACATTAACACGTTTCAGTCTGCATAACATGATGCATCTTTCACACGTGGGACTTTCCGACTTCGATGCAAACAGGCACCGTGCCCTACAATGTACCTACAATGGCTCACACAACAACTTTATCTCCTTATCACAATGATTAGAATAAACTGATAGAAATCAAGTCAACAACAGACTTTACCACCATCAGGGAGCTTACTGACTGCAGAAGAGTTTCAGATTCACTTCAAAATAATTTTTAATTCGTCAAATGTAAATCAACTTTTGAGCGCATGAAGGGTTACATTGTAAAGACATTTACTATATTAAAATAAATATTAACAGTATAAAAAAAAACATAGCTAAAACAAAATTCTAAACAAAGATCAGTTTGCCTACCACAGGGTCAGCAATGTCCTGATGCGGCGGAACACCAGGGACTGGAGGCTGTGCTTGAGCTCTTAGAGGTTTTTTGCAGTGAAGAACTGAAAAAGCTTAAAAGATACAGAATGAACCCAGTGACTCAGAATTTTGTAATGATCTTTACTATTAAAATTACAGTATAATATTGATTAAGCAGCAATGCATAACTAGCATTATCAATATTGGTGATAGATTATTGTATATATAGATATACAGTAGATAAATAGTCATAGGTATACAAATATAGGTTTATACACAAGGTTGCATACAGAAGATTTTATCTTCTAACTATAAAATATATTATTTTGGAACTTATACCCTTTAGGTGCATATAAAGCTTGTAGTAATCTAATTTAAAGTCAATAGACAAGTTTCTTAATTTTGTATTTTATTACATTTTTTTCAGTTGAGCAGTAGAAGACTCTCAAATTATTCTAATTTATTGTAACCAGAATGCGGTATAAATAAAACCAACCTGTAATTATAACAGCCAGAACACAGTTCAGTATTACTGATATGATGACAATCGTCCAGAGGCTAGTTTCTTTAACTGCTTGCTTTGTCTCTGGTGTACACAACTGATTCTCTGGAAACAGTTTGAAAACAATCAAATAAGTAAAAAAATAAATACTGTAGATTCTACTATCAAACACATAGTTAATGCAATAGATTTTACTCAAGTTTGTAATACATCAGACATGGTTGAAGGTTTCAATCAGGAGCTCTCTTAAACTTTTTACACAAATTTGCACTTTTGATGCCACTTTACATGTAAAATTTTATTCCACGGATGCCCTCAAAACATATTTACTGTAATTAATTTTAGGCTCTTTATTTAAAGACTATTTAATCTATATCTTGGCACTGGAAAGATTTTTATTACTCAACATTTAATTGACAGAAGCTATAGCTGAAGTCGGAGGTTTACATACACTTTGGTCCAAATCATTATCAAACTGATTTTATAAACCACTTCACAGATTTCATGTCAACAAACTATATTTTTGGTAAGTTGTTAGGGACATTTACTTTATAAATGACACATGTAAATTCTCCAACAATGCTTTACAAATTACAGATTATTTCACTTTACAGATTATTTCACTAATAATTCACTATATCACAATTTCAGTGGGTCAAAATTTAAATACACTTAACCGACTGTGCCTTTAAACAGCTTGGAATATTTCAGAAAATTGTCATGGCATTAGAAGCTACTGATAGGCTACTAGACATAAGCCATCTTACAGCTCAGGGATGAGACGTGAACTTTGGTACAAAAAGTACATATCAATCCCAGAACAACAGCAAAGGACCTTGTGTAGACACTGGAAGAAAAAGGTACAAATATTGACATAACTTATTGATATAACTTTTGGATAAATGTCCTCTGGTCTGGTGAATCAACATTTTAACTGTTTAGCCTAAATGATCATTGCTATGTCTGGAGGAAAAAGTGGGAGGCTTGCAAGCCAAAGAACACCATCCCACCTGTGAAGCACACAGAGTGGCAGCATCATGTTGTGGGAGGCTCTGCTCCATGAGGAACTGGTGCACTTCACAAAATAGATGGCATGAGCAAGGAAGATTAATATTTCAACACTAAGCAAGGAAGTTCAAGCTTGGACGAAATCGATCTTCAAAAATGGAGAATGACCCCTGTCATACATCCAAAGTTATGGCAAAATGGCTTAAGCACAATAAAGTCAAGGTACTGGAGTGACCCTGCCCTTAATCCAAGTATGTGCAAGGAGATTTACAAAACTGACTCAGTTACACCAGTTACTGTATGTCTGGAATGGGTGAAAACTTGTAAGAAGTTTGTGGAAGGGGACTGTTTAATGCAAGTTATACAATTTTGCCAAATTTTACACTGTATTGACAAAAACTAACTAATAATGGGGAGTTATATTTTTCATATTTTTGTAAGTCACATAATTGAATAAAAAAATTAATACATTTTCAGAACTGATTTTAAAAGATAATATAAGATAGAAACAGAGGACAATACTGTAATTTTTAAGTCATAAAATAATAGGAAAATATTTATGGGTTTTTGGAATGTCAAAAAAAAAGAAAAGTGCTCAACAATAAACCAATTATACATTAATTCTATCAATTATAAACTTATAAAAAAAAGTTGCTTCAATCCAAAACCTATTTAACAGAGAATATTACTGTAATTTTGTTTTAAATAAACTCACCAGCTGAGTGATTCTGGATGTAAAGTCTGATTCCTCTGCTGATGTCGGGAGGTGAAGCAGTTTGAGTTTGACTACAATAATACACTCCTAATTCATTATTACTGATATTGTGTATAAATAAACTGCTGTTGTATTGCAGTGAGAATCTCTTGCTGAAGGCTATATTGCTGTATTCTGGCTCGTGGATACTACTTTCGAAAGAGCGTAATATAAACACTGGAGGTTCTGACAGCTTCATCAGGAACCAGTACACATCTCTCACAGACACCTCACACTTTAAAGTCACATTCCGTCCCAAATCTACCGACTTCTCTCTGAAACTCTCTGCAGCGTCATAGCACACAAGGAGATCTAGTCAAGGAAAAAGCAACACACACATCAACACTTTCGAATCCACTCATCTTCTCATGAAGAAAAAAGCCTAAAAAAGGTTAAATATATGCTGAACTTTACTCACAGAACCAAAGCACAGTTTTCATGCTGAGGCTGGAGCACTGATCACAGGCACGCTGAACTCATTCTGCTTCAGTCAGGAAACACTTCAGCTGTGTTTTAGATGCAGGAGAGCGGAAGTGCTCTGACCACATTTTTTTTCTCTAAAATCTCCACTCTATACAGTATATGCTGAAAAACATACAGCCACATACACGCTCACAGCATTAAAAAGTACTTTTACAATAATTGCACTTTTTCTATAAAGTGGAAATCTCTAGCTAGCTAAAAATAAAATATGCTGCCTGCAAAATTATTCAACCATTTTATTGTTGTCTTTTGTTATAATTAATAACAATTGTTATAATAATAAACATTATTCTCGTCTCGGGTCTGTATATGTGGAGTTTGGATGTTCTCCCCGTGCTTGATTGGTTTCCTCCAGGCATTGGCTCCCCGTCATGATGTTAATTAAAATATAAAAATTTAATTCAAAGCGTCTTATATGGGCTATATACGATATAAGATTTTTCAGTGAATGAAAAATTCACTTTAAAATAGTATTTGAATATTAGCATAGTTATGAGCAAATTAATATTAGGCTAGTAGTTAGCAGAGTATGCAGAACACAGTGTGGGTAGTTCCAATATAGGTGACTTGTTTTGAAATTATTAAGATTTGGATTAAACCAACTGAATTCAACTTATCAGTCACATGAACCAAGTATTAATAAAAAAAATTTTTTAAATCATGCTTCACATTTCACCCACGATTCTCTGGTTTCCTATTATGTGAAGTGGGAAGGGCAACCAAAAGGATGACCATTTATGCACATAGTGAGAAATGAACAGAAAATCATTGTAAATGTTTTAGCAGATATAGATAATGTATGTGGTGCCTGCTGTTACAAAAAGATCAAAGTATTAATGAAGAAATTAAACCACCAAACCTTGAAGCTGTTCAATCCTCTAGTGTTAGGTAGGTGGTATTACAGCATAAAGGCTTTACTAAGCACTTTAACCAGTGTTACCTGGAGTATATACTGATGTGTTAGACAAATTCATTTTGTACTAACAATGGCTAATATAGTTTTAATTAATCTTCCTTAAGTAATATGCCATAGTTGTGACTTTGTGAATTTTGCCTGTGAAATTAGCCTGAATGTAATCCATTATTTTATGTAATTTGTTCCCATTCAAGAGACTAAACATAGTGCACAAATTCCTCAACATGTGTACCAAATCCATGTTTTTTTTTTTTTTTTTCAGATAATACCCAAAGCAATGAAACCTCTTCTAAAATGTGTTATTTCCATAACACTAGCTTTGTAGCAAAATCTTTTTAAATAGCAGTTATCAAGCTGATTAAGAAGCTGTTCAACAATAGGCCAATATCAAACCTCTCAACCTCTCAAATATCTTACAATGGTTGTAGCACAACAGTTATGCTTATGCCTACATAACATTCATCATAGCACATAGACAGTGCTGGTTAAAGTGGTAAATGACATACTAGGTTGTGTCTCCTTGCTTGTGTGGCTTTTTGTAGATTTTAATGCCTTTGATCATTAAATTTAAAAATAATTTAATTTTAACATCAATTAAATTTTATTTGTATAGAGCTATTAACAGTGGTAACAGTCGCAAAACAGCTTTACAGAATCAAAAGAAAATTATGGAAATGTGTATGAAATATGAGAAAATATGTATAAATCAAAATTATTAGATTGTCCCTGATGAGCAAGCTGAGGGCGATGGTGCCAAGGAAAAACTCTCTGAGATGGCAATAGGAAAAAACCTTGAAAGGAACCAGACACAACAGGAAACCCATCCTCATTTGGGTGATAACAGGGATTGATCTGCGGGCATACTGTGTGTTAGGAGGCTGGAAGTGTTGGATGTGTTTAAGTTAATACGGAATCCAGGTCATAATTGGAGATTCAATTACAAAACTGTAGGAAATTTCAATCCTGAAATCCTGATATATTGAACGACTGTAGTCACAAGTCCTCAGACCAGCTGTCTGCATCAGCTGAGGCCAGGACCATCTTTATGGTAAAGTAGAACCATCCCCAGTAATATAAAATATACACAGTACGGATGTTGAATATACGAGTGACACTCGCTCACTGAGACAGAGCATGGGAGACAATTACCCACAATACTGCAGTGTGAGAAAGAGAAGTACCATTGGCTCAGTTGTGTTCACGTGACACTCTGTGGCAAAACAAGAAACGCATGCGTGCCACAAGAAACTTCATGATACACAGAGGTGGAAAGTAACGAATTACATTTACTCGCCTTACTGTAATTGAGTAGTTTTTTTTGTGTATTTCTACTTTTTAAAGTAGTTTTTAAAATCTGTAATTTTACTTTTACTTAAGTACGTTTAGTTTGA
>JAQQZT010000023.1:40102535-40114298 GCA_030068275.1 Clarias platycephalus | reverse complement strand
TGAGAATGGCAGTTAGCCTAATCTGTATATCTTTGGACTGTGGGAGGAAACCCATCAAGCACAGGGAGAACATGCAACCTTCATGCACGCAGAGGCGGAAATCGAACCTGGACCCTGGAGGTGCAAGGCGACAGTGGTAACAACTAAGCCACTGTGCCACCTTACTGGCAACCATACCACAATTAAAGCAACTGACAGTTTCTTTAATTCTGAATTAAAGAAACTTGAGTCTTTTCAAGTCTGAATCTCCTTGCAGCGCCAATAAGAACATTACCCCCCGCCCCTCCCCCCACACACACAGAGAGAGGATATGCTGACATCTAGGGTCATGAAAAAAGATTTTTGATTAAAAGTTCTTTTTAGGTATTTATCTATTTTTAGGTGTTTATTTAAAATATATTTCTAATCTTGTTTCAGATGATCCACGCTGAATTTTATGCTGTAAGGGAAGATCTTTTTATTTTTTATTATTTTTTTTACACATTTCAGGTACGTATTGGTGATGCTGTGGTTAGTAATCTAGAAATGCTGAATATTAGCTCACATTAGCCCTAAAAAGCTCTATCATCATAAATGCATTCTGGGCCATAAATATTTGGACAGATCAATTGTCATTTAAAGTGTGTACCACCAAAGTACTTGGACAATCAAATCATAATTAATACTTACTTGCTAATTCCTTGCAATAAGTGAATGCTTAAAGTACAGTATGGAACGCACAGGTGTCACCAGAAGCTGTGTTTTTCCCCCTAGTGATGATCTGCCAGGCTTTTCCTTTAGCTCTCTTCACTTCCTGTTTGTTCTTTTGTATGTTCTGTATTCAGCTTTGCCGTTAGTACGTGAGTTAGTTTCAGCTTGGGTGGCTTGGTCACTGTAGAACATTTCCACTTATTTGCCTTGAAGAATCTTGCTTTGGATCGTTGTCCTTCTTCACCATAGAGCTCCAATAAACATCCAATAAGTTTTGAAGCCTTGAGGTTCAGAAGGCTGAGTTTGAACAGACCATTTAAAGCTCTACCCATCACAACTCATCCTGTGGGTATTGTAAATAGTCACTACAACAAATACAAAGGAACCAGTTCCACTGGCAACCATACACGCCCACACATCAGTCACTAAAGTCACCTCTCTTGTTCCTCTTGGACTCTTTTTTTTTCTTCTGCTAGGCCTGTCTTGATTGTTGACTTTGACACACAGTACACACCTTCTGGAGAATATTCCTCATCTGGCAAACTATTGTTTAAGTGTTTTATCTTTACCAGAAAAAAAAAATTACCTCTATGTTTTTATTTGGACATGGTTTTTATAGTTGGACATACAGTAGCTAATGAATAAAACACACCAGGCCATTGAACAGATCAAAAAAAAAAAAAAGCAGTTTCAGTGCTCTAAAAAGGTGAGGACCGTGTGAAAAAAAGTGCTGTGATTTCTACACTGGTCACCTGATTTGGATTTACCCCAGATTTAAGTTTCATAATCATTATTTAATTTCATCTCCAGTATACTGTGGTAGGCTGCTGGAATAACAGGCTGATTTCACAGTGTCCAAATATTTATGAACCTGCATGTAACTTTTTAAAACAGAAAGAAAATGGCTAGCTAAAAGACAGGACAATTTCAGACCACAATATAGACCAGATGTATGAATAACTGACTACTGAAGCCTTATGAACAGTATGTATGTATGTATGTATGTACAGTATGTATGTCACTTTAAATAAATCACTGTAAGCATATTTGCACTGCACAAGACACTTTAAATATGTGGATTGCACAACCCTGGACATTACCATTCTTTTCCTACTCGTACAGCTGCTCTTATTGTTCATATATTCTTCATATATTTTCTATATTGTGTATTGTTGTACAGTTATTTTATTTTAACTTTAATTTTTATATTTTATTTTATTCCTTCCTAGTTAAATTTACCCTCTATTTAATTTTTCATATCTATTTCCTATTCCTATTCATAGTCTTTGGTTTTAAGGTAACGAGCAGTTGTCTAAGCATTTCACTGCATATCGTACGGTGTATGACTGTGTATGTGACAAATAAAATTTGAATTTGTATGTATGTATGTATGGTCCATCTACATGCCACCTGGCACATCGGGCAATGGTTATACTGTATATCCATCACTTCTTGGCAGCTATTTACAGGATCAGATTGCCAGCTTGACGCCCGATTGTATCTGAGCACTTGGGGTTGAAGGCCCTTGCTGAAGGGTCTAACAGTGGCATCCAAGCAGCATCAGGGCTCGAACTGGGGAGCTCCTGGACCGCAGTCCAACACCTTAACCACCCCTGCCCCCCATGTACAGTTCATATTAACTAAAATGATTCTTGTATGTTGGTTATACTGACATACTGTATACGTATACTGATACGTATACTAATGAAGGACATGACATTTTTATTATGTTGTTTAATATATATTAAATATGTTTTTATTACAACTAAAATACTGGAATGTCTTCTTTAGGTAAGTATTCACCTTGGGCAGAAATTATTCTTTCACGTATTTTGCGTAATTCTCTAAAAAATGTGGTCAGTTTCTCCAATTTTTCTGGTCATATTCTCTCAAGCACTCATCATCACTCCATCATGTTCTTAAAACGTCTCAGGAGGAGAATCAACTTACAGTAGGTCGGATGCCTTTAGACAAACATCTGTCATTATAGATTAATGTATAAAAATGAACGACCAAAGAACTCAAATATAAGGAGATTTAGTTTAGTTAAATTTTGCATAATGTAAGTTGTTTAAATACTTTCCAAACCAACGGTGTGTATCTTAGTCCCTCTATGTGTGTTTTTTTTTTTTGCTTAATACTATTTATTTTAGTCTATATATTTTTTCAAATTTTTAAAGTCAAATATAGCTGTATGTTATTTACTCACTGTTCGCAGGTCAATTTTAAGCAGGAAACATTAAATAAGAATGGAAAAAATAAAATCAAGCTAGATTTTGCTGAAAGTTTGTCGAAATAAATTCCGAATTGCTGTTATTTCGGCTGCTTTGCAGCAATCGTTCATATGAGTTTTGACAGGGAACTTAACATTGTCGTGACAGAGTACAACTACTTCATTAGAGCACAACGTGAACAAACTTTTCAGAATACTTCACTTCTAATGCATTTTATTAAACACACGTTATTGCTGTGAACTCTGAAACGGCTTTGTATGGACGGCGTCTCTCTGTGGTGTAAACCCATTGGTCCCCTGACTAGCTAAGTATTTTTGGAAGCACTTAAGTTTTTGTGTTTTTAGGGTAAGGAAAACTTGTTTTATTACAGACAGTTACGTCCAGCTTCTTAGAAAAGCCATGTACTTTTACATAACTGCTCATTCATTTTAATTAACATTAAATACGTTCTATTGGTATATTATTCCCAAAATTAACATACTGTAAGACGAGTATCCGATGAACAGCAAAATGCTCATGTGAACATACTGTAAATGATCACACAGAAGTCACACAGAAACATACAAAACCAGTATTCAGTTGCATTTACAATTTACTAAGTTACATTGATGATAAATTACAGCGGTACCTCAGCATACAAATTGAATCCGTTCCAGAGGCGAGTCGTTAAGGTGAAATTTTGTATTGTAAAACACATTGTCCCATAGGAAATAATTTAAATGCAGAAATTCTGTTCCAGCCACTCAAAAATATTTACCAATATTACTCATTTCCATCACTATAATCATATTGTTGATTATAATTTTGTTTTAACTCACTTAACCTTAATTTATGGTTCCTTTTGTCACTGGCTGCTTTAAAAACAAAACTGTAAGTGACTGTTTTTTTTTTCTTGCTTCCGTCCTTGCCTCTTGCACAAAATGCAGAAAACAAATCCCACAAAAATATAGATAAACTTGCTTTGCTTGGCTTTCCATTGACGCAAACAAGTTTTGAACGGCTTCCAGATGTACGCGCAACTTAACCAGCATTTGGTTCAGTTCAGGTCGCTTGCTCGTATGCAGAAAAAGCTTTTCTTCTCAAAATTCTTGCAAATTTTCTGATCTTAAGGCATTGTAAATTAATTTATCTGTTAAATTATGTTCATGATTAAAGTTCTGCACCTGATGAAACCCATTACTACAGTGATGTTATAAATGTTAGATCATTTAAGGCCTTGACAAATAAAAACAGACCTGAAAGATCGTATACTTTCTTTTCCCATGACTGTATGTTCATGTTTCCTCTTTTCTAAACCACTTGATTCCCACTCTTCACACATCCTTATTATTGTGATGTCTTTTTATGAACAGCAGAAATTTCTGGTGAATAAACATGTGCTGCCTCATCAGAGAGGAAATCCCAGGAGATCAGCAGTTTCTGAAATACTCAAACCAGACTGTCTGGCAGGAACAACCACACCAACAAAGATTGCAATATTTTTTTCCATTCAAATGTTTGATATGAACACAAACTAAAGCTTCTAATCTGTTTTTGTATGTAACTGGATGAATGAGAATGTGTACAGGTGTTCCTTTTAAAATGGTTGATGTGCATACAAATAAATGTGACCTTGAAATACCTCGCAAAAAAATTATTATTATTATTTTAGCCTTTTTTAAAGAATTATTTCACGTAGAAAATGGTGAATCATAAAAAATTACTTTGGACTAGTTTCACCTTTAAGAATACTCCAGTTCCTTACTCCACAAGTTCTGCTTTTCTGCTCACTTCAGTAGATAAAAGAAAAGGTAGGAAAAATGTATATTTCTTCAAATAGTACTTTTCAAAATGGCCACATGTGAATCATATATTTAGATCTCCTGCTCTGTATAACTTATTTATTTGTACTCAATTAATGCTAAACAGACTGCAAAATGACATTTCAGCAATTAAATATTTTACATACTGTACATTGGCCACATACAGTATAGGATTTTATTGATGTTTCCCATCATTGATGTTTCCCTAAATACAATTGATGTATTTAGTTCATGTAATTTAACATTTTCTTACTAGTGCCACTGGTTGGTAATAGCATGAGGAATTTTGGCCCCGTGATACAGTACTTCCATACACGCCGCACTCATTGTCTCTGTGCCATACCACTCTGAAGCAGTAATCTGTGCTAAAGGACTCTGACCTTTGACCCTTAAGTATCAAGTGCATAAATAGATCATTTTTCATAATTCCATTATTGTAAATTCAGTTTTGATTGATATTAGGAAATATTCTAATATTTTGAGAAACTGGATGTTTTTTTCATAGCTATAAACCGTAATCATTGAAGTTAAAACAAAAAAGACTTTCAGTTTACATGTAATGAATATTTTAGAGTTTCACTTTTTAAAATAATTTATGGGGGAAAAAAAGACTATCACAATATAAAAAAATAGGTGCTCTAGTAATCTTTGATGCTAAGCATTTTATTACCCACTGTAATTCCACGGTTGTGATATTCAGTCTGTATTTTGATGTCGAGAACCTGTGAAAAAGTCATGCGTGTGACGTGACAAAGACACGTGACATGACAACGCGAATGCGCACTAGAGCACCTTTTCTGCACTTGAGGATATTGTTGTGTTTCTGTTGTATATTGTATATTTGATACAGCTTTTGTTTTCAATATGGGTGTGAGGTATGTATCAAATAAAAGCAGTTTGTTGAAGTTTGACCGAAGAAGTCAGTTTTCAGGTCAATATTTCAGGTCTTGGCTCAGATTGTCCACTTTGCGTTTTATGTTGGTGAGGAACAATCTAGAGGATACGCTTCAGTATTCTTCTACAGTATGTCTAAAGATTATCAAGTAGTATAGATTATGCTCAGGTTAGCTAGCTCGTTTAAAGAGGCAAAATCTTCAATAAATTAATTAGGTCCATAAATATTTGAACACCCATCCATGCCCTTTTAAAAACCCAAAAGTAAATGGACAAACTAACAGTCACAAGTTAAATTGTAATTTTCCCATACTTGTCCGCTTAATAAATCTACACTCAAGCCCATAAGTATTTTGGCAGATTTGATGTTATAATGTTGATTAGAATTAAATTATGATTATGAGCATATGTATCTAAATCAGGTGAGCAGTGTAGGAATTAAAGCAACTTTATATGGTCACTACCTTTTTAAGTGACCATATAAAGTTGCTTTAATTCCTACACTCATAATTTAATTCTAATCAACATTATAACATCAAATCTGCCAAAATACTTATGAGCTTGAGTGTAGATTTCTCTAGAGTTTGCACTAATTCTAATTCACTGTTTCCTTTAAAGACTTTTCATGTTGATTTCTTTATTGTTTTATTGTACATTTATTTAAGATTAAAATGTGTTACAGAAAATAAATCATAATTACAGCAAAACAATTTAGATATTTTTTCCCAAAATTAAAAACATAGTAATCTTTTATTCAGATAAGTACTAGATAAGCATCTGTCATTATTAATTATTGTGTGTAGATTAATGACCAAAGAACCCATATATAATCAGATTTATTTTAGGTAGTTTGGGCAAAAAAAATTTAAGTTGAAAAACTTTCTGAACCCAGTGTGTGTATCATACAGGCTCTCTATACTTTTTTTTTTAATACTGTTTTATATTTACACAGTGTTCACAAGGACATTTTAATGGCTGTCAGAAAACAGGAAATGCACAGCATACGTGAGTTTACTTATAAACACAGCTCAAGGTTGGCATAGAAAATTTAGGTTTTTTTTGGCCACTTCTGCCATCACAGTGCTTCTGCATTTGTCTTTCAGATCACTCAAATCAAGCAAGTTTATGCTGAAGTTGTGCTGAATTGAGTTTCAAATGGCTATTTCTTTGGTTAGTTCAGAGAAGCTTTAATTTTGGCATGTTTATGATGTATATTCAAAGTTGACCTTTCGTGCAGTTGAGTTTCTGATGAACAGCAAGGTGTGTCTGTGAATGTCTTGTAAATGCTCCTGAACTCAAACATTTCTTCCACTACAGGTTTACTATACCAATACTACTACTTTGTGTTCATAATGGATAAGTTAGACTGATGATAAATCATGAATCAGCATTTTCTTTTAAATGACGTGTGTATCTGGTGAAACTCCACACAATGAGGATGTTATAAATGTTCCTCCTGTTTATTAGGATCTGGTAAATTAAATACTTTTAATTTGTGGTACTTTCTTTTTTTCCTAATTCCTCTAAATCAGAGAGTTGTGATTCCTCTTTTTGCCAACTATATAACCACCAGACATCATTAAGCGTCACACATCCTCTATCAGTATTTTATGTATTTTCTAACTTGTTAAGATATTGAATCCATGAATTTATGTAGTTACGAACACAAAAAAACAACAACTTAATCATAAATTTTTGAAGGTCATATGCTTCTAGAAGCTTACACCTATTTTAGTATCAATACTCAAAGAAATATCAATAATTTACATTTTAAATGATTATCGTTTGAAGTAGGACAGTTTATCACTGAAAAATGGCCATTCGGGCAAATATAAAATCATCTCTCCAAAACAGCTAAAGTTAGCAACTTGAAATATTTAGGGAAGCAAGATTGGTTCTATGTAACATATTATGTGTATAACATAAAAAATAAAACCAGCACCAGTACTGAATTATTACCAATACTGAACAGCCCCAAATTAATTCTTATGTAAATGTCTTATTTGTGTTCACCACATATAGGTTTTCACCGATGTACCCAATAGGTAAATAAAATGAAATCCTGTGGTAATGTAAATGCTTGGATGGTTTTCATCCGGTCATGGTTATGTGATGTAACAAACAAAATAAAGATGCTGCTAAAAAAAATAGCAATGAATCAACTGAAGAGATTAGCTTACAGCTCGAGAGATGATTTTTTTTTTTGTTTTTTTTTTTACTACTGAAGATTCTTTAGTTCCAGTGTTAAAAAACAACAACAACAAAAAAACACATCTGGATCATGCACCCCCCACACACACGCACACACGCACAGACACTGTAACAACATCTAACAATCATAATTATCAGTTCCAGACCAGAGGAAATGTGTTACTTTACAAAATGTTATGATACTAAATTGTAAAGATATTGTAAATATACTGTACAGTCTGGGTCATATACATATATATGATAATATACATCACATGATGTTATGTACTGAACTATTTTGAGGAGTGTGGGGAGTTATTTGATTTATTTTTTCTTATTCATTTACCAGAAATTCTGTCTAATATCTTTGTTTTGACTTTCACATCTGCTTTTCCTTCACTTTGGTACTGTATGAATCTGATTTATCAGGATTAATCATGCAGCGTGCAGGAAAATGAACTTTTAGTAAAACACCTGACTCATGTGTACATAAAGGTGTGTTTGTTTTGCATGGGTTGTGTGTATGGAAAGGGCGTGGCCTGCTGCGAGCTTCACCAGCTGGACTCATTCAGTCATAGTACACAAGCATGTTTTTAAACTAAAGTCAAACATACAGTAAATTAACAACAAAAAGAGAAAGAAAATGAACTAATGAAATAGACTAATAAAATCTTCCTGCCAGCTGCCGTATTAATGTGACGTGACTCGGCACATGCATACACATTGTTGTTTCTGAAAATCACTGTTCTCTTTATTTTCTTCATATTTTCTTTATTTTATATGAAGCTATGAGGAATGAGTTTACTTTTTGTATCACATGAAAAGCTGTACAAATATGAAAATCTTTCCAAACGAAAAGGAGTGTTCAGCTAACCGAGCATTTCCTGTGCTAGCAGTACTAACTAAACCATATTATACCGATAGATTTACAGCTGTTTTTTTCTATTAACACTCTTTTCCCCCCCAACTTTCACATTTACACTGTAGTCTATTTGATTATCTTCCAGGTAAAAAAAGAAAAGAAAGAAAAAAAAAAACTTTTGCTATGCTATGAATTGATATCCAATGGTATGTAAGCTATCCACACAACAAGGTAGGCTAACAAATGCAAGTGTTATAATTGCCTTTTTTACTACATAAATAATATCATAACGATATAACAGCTGCCTATTTTTATCTTTTGTCCATTTTTCATTTCATTTCCTTTTTCGAAACTCTGACCCTAATACAGTAGCTTTTCTTCTTCTTACAATTTTTTTAATTAGACAAGCATCAGAATATTTCCCTGCTGGTGTGTGTAGACTGGTTATACAGTTAAACCACGGATGGCAAGCATAATTCATTCCAGAAGCATGCTTATATATCAAAGCACCCATATATCAAAGCAAATTTCCACCATACGAAATAATGGAAACTCTGGTGATTCGTTCCGCAACCCAAAAATACTTATAAATTATAAAATAATACAAAATATAAAGAAAA
The DNA here is from genome assembly GCA_030068275.1 of Clarias platycephalus. Taxonomy (NCBI): domain Eukaryota; kingdom Metazoa; phylum Chordata; class Actinopteri; order Siluriformes; family Clariidae; genus Clarias; species Clarias platycephalus. Next base: position 40,105,006 of record JAQQZT010000023.1, on the reverse strand, counting down.
AAAAAACTATATAAAAAATCGTTACTGAAGTAAGACTAGAGAGGAGGACAGAGGAGAAAACAGTTTCACATGCACATACATGCCCACAAACACACACGCATTCACAGAATCACTGATCTGTTGGCAAACTGCTTTAACAAGAAACGTCTCTAATGACACTTACTTTTGGAACCTTTTGAGGATTTCGCAGAAAAATGTGACGTTGCATTGTTAAGATTCATCTCCTGCACTGTTACAGCCTTTTAATCATTTTGCTCACTGGGCCGTTTTTGCAATACAGTTATTAAAAAACAGTCACTAGACTGGGACACAAAATAAAGTGTTTTACATGCACGCACACACATGGTGACAATGTTATAATAAAAAATACACGCGAGCACGGATGTTGACTATGTGAGTGAAGTTCTTATTTTATGGGATGTTTGCCAACCCTACACGTAGCCAGCTCAGTTGGAGTGGTGTATGTGTGTGTGTTTTTTTTTGGGGGGGGCGTGTTCACATTTTGTGGTATTGATTAATAGGTCTCACATAAGGCAGGTGTAAGTTTGGAAAATAAGTAAAAACACATGTTTATGTTAAACTACCACCATCACCCTGTGTTTTCCCAGAACCTGCTTAGTGAGCGGGAACACTTTCTTAGTATTTACTGAATGATTTCAGAAGTAAGAGAATAACAGGCCAGTCCCTCAAGCACCAAGTATAGCAACTGTTACCTACCCACAAGTGACAACCGGCAAATGTGGCGACTAGCTATGTTATGTAACCTGTGAGCTACGTATCCTCAAGCACATTTGATTTTCTGTGTGTGATTTATTTATTTGTTTTTTTCCTTTTAGTCTTTAGTACAGAGGAATCCCGTTAAAGGTGTTATAGAAGACACCATGGTCTTACCGTGAATGATCATCCAGGATCCAGTTTGGGTTTTGGCAATAAAGAAACAGCATGATGGTGTGTGACATCAGCGGCAGGGAAGCAGATTTCTATGAGTAGAATCCAGCCTACAGAGACAGATTTAAAAAATTTCCATCAGAAATTAAGAAGTGGAATTATTTCATCATGCTGTACAATGTGAAAGAATCTGATGAAGGAATGTACACCTGGCACACCCCAAACCTAATTACCCTGAACATAGAGCTAACCGTTACAGGTGTGTACATCTGGTATTTCCAATATCAAGCATGAAACTTTGTCTTAAGCAATATATTTTTGTTACGGCCCTAAAATGAATTGTTTTTTGGAGCTTAAGGTCTTTGTTTTTCCCATAATAATGGATGACAAAGAGCTTTTAAATAGATGAGGTAATTGTAATGAGAATTATTTATGTACATATGCTTTTCTAAGTTAATTTTTTGTGTGCAACACAATGACAAGATAAACAAGTCTCTATCACTCCAGAGAGTATTGTCTCACTAACTGCTTCTCCCGAGATTTGTTCTGCTTTACAGAATCTTGTGCAGACCTTGCAGCATAGTGCACAGTACATAACGTCATTGTGTTTTGTACTACAGCTTTAAAAAACGCATTATCCAGTCCATTGTGTTTTTATGCTGGAGCAAAGGAGCACAATACTTCTTGTCTTTTTGTCCTTCTGACTGTTTTCATGAGCCAGTAGAATGGTAGATCCCACATGGGAATAGTCTGCATGTGTTTTTGGAAAGGCTTGGAAATAACGTTGCCATGGGTGCTTTCCCCACCTCATGGACCATGAAAGCAAACAAATAAGCTTTTCCACCAGGGCCAGATTTCTTCTGTCCCCCACCACAGTTATTGATCACAGCTTTCAGTTGCTGGTGTTAGTCGTTCTGCTGCTCCTGTCAAAGTGTCGCCTTAGCGGACAGGTTTTACCCAGAATACCCCTCCTATTTCATCCAGACTTGGGACTGGCACTGCATCCTTGTGACTGGGGTTTGGGCATTGGGTGGGAATAGAACATACTACTGAGCCACCTACAGTATGCCACTTTTCATAGCCTTTCAGTATTCCTGAGTTTATCACTGCACTTCTTTTTAAGAATTTACCACATAGTTGATTTGACCATACCTAATGAATAAAACATATCTGGTTAGGATCAGCTGAGCAGCCAGCTGTCCGATTAATTTTGGTCCATTAAAAAGGTGGAAACCACATAAAAAAGTGCAGTAGTTTGTGCACCATTCATCTGATTTAGATTTCAATAACCTCAAACTGATCTCATTTTCATCATTTAAATTCAACACTACTACTACTACACTGTACTGTGGGAAACTAGAGGAGACAAATCTTATTCAGAAGGAGTAACAGATACGTTGAAAGTTGTGATGTAGAAGCAACTATTGAAGCATCCCAGATTATGTACTGATTTGATGAGGGGAAGAACGGTCAGATCTGGGAGGAAAAACACCCTTTACTGTATGTATCTACAAACCGGATTCCAAAAAAGTTGGGACACTAAACAAATTGTGAATAAAAACTGAATGCAATGATGTGGAGAT
>JAQQZT010000023.1:40014152-40025079 GCA_030068275.1 Clarias platycephalus | reverse complement strand
CCTGGAATGCTGTTCTCAATCTCAGAACACTCAGAAGTCACTCTGCTTCAGTCAAGAAACAGTTCTCGTTGAGCGTTTAAAAAAGCGGAAGTGCTCTGACCACAACCATTTTTTTTTTCTAAAATTCCCTCCACACGATGAGGAGAAGTCGTCTGGTGTACAATAAATAAAATCCACTCAGGCGGGCACACAACATTAAAAATGATCAAGATTATTTCAGGAAATATTTAATTATTTTGGTAAAAAATTGCATTTTTACAGAAACCATACTTTACAGTTTTATTTAAATTGGATGTACTGAATGAGACATTTCTCAAAACTTTCATGGAAACTTTCATTATTGTGTAAAATCACAGATTGACAAGATAATTTTTGTATCAAAGCGCTTTTGTTTCACAAAACACAGGCCTTAAACACCGTCCTGAAAAACCTCCTTCATCCTCATCGTCGTCAGGGTCATCTGAAGGAAATCTGAAGTCTATCCCAGGAACACTGGGAATCCCAGAGTGAAGTGGGAATACAGCCTGAAGCATGACCAAACATCTATCTTTAGACTTTACATACACATATATCCATTTACTCATTCACTCCTAGGGGTTATTTATCTCCTGTAGGTCACTATAACTACTTGCACGTTCTGGGAAGTGGGAGGAATCCATCGCCTGTATAAAAAGGAACTGAATAAATCCACTATGATGTCACCCAAAGGTTTTCTGAAGAGCAGTTTTGAAGCTCAATTGTGGGCTTTGGTCATCGTCGTGTTGGCAGAAGCTGTCTCCAGTTAATCCATAAATTTGCATATGTATGTAAATGACCACAAGCCATCTAGTTTAGCTTTAGTGTATTTAAAATGTTAAGGTGGCTTACATTAATTTAAGTTCTAATGTTACTTTGAATTTATTGAACTCCGTCATCGATACTCTACACGTCATTCCATGTCAACTACTACATTTTTGTTGTAAGTTAACTTTCAGTGATTCCAATTGTTCCAATGGTTCCATAGGAAACAGCTAATTGTTTGAGAGCTCCAACGGTGCTGTCACTCAAATTGGTCATGCCATTTATTATGAATAGTTAGCGTTAGTACATGTCATTGGCGGTTAAAAAGTATGTAGAGTTAAAAGTTTGAAGTTAAAAATAACTTGAGGAGCTTTACTGTGATCAGTGATATTATTATTATTTCAGGTTGAAGCCCGTACATGTCTGTCTGTCTGTCTTTCTGTACAGCAGAACTCTCTGTCTAACTTATTAATACAAAGAAATCACATTCTGTAAGGTTGAGTATCTTACGCCTTGTTTACACTAAGTTGTACTTCTTTCGCAGTCAGACTAATACACTCCCTGTTCGGTAATCGGAGAGTGAATCACAGATGAGAAATGGAAAAAGTAGATCATATAAAGATTAAGTTTTATACTTAAACCACTTCAGCGCTGTTGTTTCAGCCAAAGTGAAAATATGAACTAATCCCAGTAAAAATATTCAGTTTATCTTTTCTAATTAATAGCCTATCTATTGGTGCAGGTGTTTGTTTACATTGAGACAGTAGCGCATTAGTAGCTTATTTTAAAGTGTAGATTTTTAAATACAATCTGTTCATAAAATCGCTTTTACTCAGCATTTTGATTTTACTTGTGCAGGTTCAACTTCAGGCAGAGATCTAAGTACTGCAAAAGTTTCCGTAAATTCTGTTCAAACTGTTTTGTGTGATTCTGATACAAAATCTGGTTGGACAGACAGACCAACAGACAGACAGACTGACTGATTTCTGGTCCTCCAATGTATGAAACGTAAAGATATCACTGAAAGAGCGAGTTCTGACCAATGTACAGACAAAACCTTTATTGAATTTATATAGATCGTATAGCTAAATACAATTGTAACTGATAAATTACATAAAAATTCAGTTTTTAGTTCTGCAAAGCTGCATTGCAACAGTGAACATTGTTAGGAGCACTATGCAAATAAAATTTTATTGAATTGCTATGGAGATCTACTGCGAACACGATTATTTTTTCGTAAAGTTGGCCATTTTAACACAGGGGTCTTTGGGGATTGACTCATTTTTGGAGCCGTCCTTAGTGGACATTTGAGGAACTGCACTTCTATGTTGGACTCATTATCCAAATAAATTTAAAGTAAGGTTCTTGTATTTGAAATAACATTCACCTGTAATTGAAATATCTATGAGAAAATATTAGAAGAAATTTATGAGAAAAAAAAATAAAACTAAAAACTGACATGTAACTGATTGCAAAATGAAGTGTATTAACACTACAACATTGTAGACACTAAAGGGAGAATGATCATGAGAAACACTTGAAGATGGTGTGCATGTTTAATCATCATCTTTAGGTGGTAGACGTGGTGTTTTTTGTAAGACACATTTTATTTACAACATTATTTTATGACCTGGTTACAAAAAGCAGTACAAAGAGACCTGCATTAAAATCATCATCATCACCATACAGTATCAATTTATTGCAAGTTAAGGTGCAAGGTGTTAAATCTGACCAGATATTCTGTTTGACTTTAGCTTAAAAAAATATCATGTTAGAGGGCATGAGAAAGCAGTATTTGTCTGTATTGTAGTTTGCATGAGCTGCTGTTGATGTGCAGACGTCACCACAGTCCTGTAGAAGAGTTCGAAAAAAACAACATAAAGTGTGTGTTGAGAGGCGGTTGTTAGGCTTCGGGGGGGAGCTGAGTAAACTCGACCATGATGAAGGTGTCATGCTTCACGGCTTGTGGATAGAAAATCTGCAGAAAAGCAGAAAAGTCTTGAGGATGTGATGATTCGGATAATAAATACACTCAGGAGTGTATTTATTACATTCTCATATTCATAATCACAACACTGCACACATGTGCACACGCAGGGAGAAGTTTAAAGAGAAAGAACAGATTATTATCTACTAAATTACTGACAGTGGAATAAATGTACCTGAGATCCACTGAGCTGCTGTTTATTACAGTTTGGAGTTTGCAGGGTATTCGATCCTGCACAGAAGCTCCCGATCAGCACTGAAACATCAGTAACGGATTTGGAATCAGTCCAGATTGAACTGTGTACATCTTTTAATTGGTCTATAAAACAATTAAACCACATCACACAACAATACAGTACTATTGTTTTATGAATCATTTAACTTCAAAAAAAGTTAAACAGAAAAAGTGTCATATATCATGTTTAAAAAAAAAAAAAATTCAACTGAGCACAAAATGGTCTCAACCATTTTAAAAACATAGTTTAGCTAAATTAAGGCTGTTTAGACATTTTAAAAGGATAAGATCAACAACATATTTTTACATTAATGAGAGCACCAATGACGTCCTATGATGAGAGGCGTTCAAGTCAAACCGGGACTTGTGATGAAATGTCTGGTGTAAGTCGTAAAAGCCGTAGAGATTTACAAAAGGCTTCAAGCACAGTGCGGTGATGAGATTCTTGGTAAAACATCTAAAAGGTGCAAATGTTTTAAAGAATACTTATTTTAAATGTTTGCACTGTTCAAATGTTTTACTGCAGCTAAGACCCACAAAACAGTTTTTAAAACACATTTTTAGCAAAATTAACGCTCTACATAGACATACTGTTGTTGTATGAATCTGTTATGTGAAAAAAAGTTAAACAGAAAAAAGTGTCATAGATCATGTTTAAAAACAAACAAAAAAACTAAGCATTAAATCATCTTAAACATGTATACATGAATACATGTAATACATGAAATCATGTATTTCTTTAAAATACATTTTTAGCCAAATTAATGCTGTATATATACATTTTAAAAGGATTAGATCAACAACATATCTTTAAATAAATAAAAGCACCAATGACCTTTTTTGACGAGAGGCGTTCAAGTCAAACCGGGACCTGTGATGAAATGTCTGGTACATGGAAGCATAAAAGTCGTAGAGATTTACAGAAGGCGTAATCACAGTGTGGTGATGAGATTCTTTGCTGCAGTAAGAGCTCTGAAAAGTGCAAATGTTTTAAAGAAGACCGTTCGTCTGTGAATGATGATGTTGGCTGAGGTGGCTCGGAGCACGCTGCAGTCGTTCCTGTGAACATTGTGGAGTGGAGTGCCTTATCCTTGAAAATCGACATATTACTAAATTAAGGCAGGTGGTCTGATCATGGCTAAGTACTGAGAAAACTTTTTTACCTTGATGGTGTCCAAGCACTAGTGAAACACTGGGATAAGTGCCTTAGTGTAGCAGGGGATTATATAGCGAAATAAAGGGAGTTTTTACTCTCAGAACCGTATTCTGCATAAGCAAAAGTCACACTTTGACTTGAACGCCTCCTGTATTTATGGCAATATTATAATCATATATAATTGATAATTCATATTAGAAATATATAATTGATTAAAATACATTTAAAATAGGTAGTTTTATAAGTTCTTACAATGAGAATATTGTTCATTTTTGTAAGTGAAATAATCCATATCATGGAGCAAATAAATACAGTTTTTAAATAAAAGTGTTCATAAAAATGCTTAATAAAAAGCTCTACCTGTGACAAGAACAATCACAACACAGATCATTATTCCTGATATGATCAGAGCTCTTCTCCAAAATCATCTTTATCGTCCGTCTTATTACACTCCTCTTCAGTTTCACTCCTCTGATTGTCTGGAAATTATTTAAGACCAGATACACTTTATTAAAGAAAACTGTTTGCATTACTAGTTAATAACATTTAATATTTATTGTCAGTGTTAGAAATATTCTGTAACAACTCACCAGTTGCGCGATTCTGGATGTGAAGTCTTGATTCCTTTGCTGATGTCGTAAAGTGAACCAGTTTGACTACAATAATACACTCCTAATTCATTAGTGTGTATAAATGAACTGCTGTTGTATTGCAGTGAGAATCTCTTGCTGAGGGTTGTGTTACTATAATATGCTCTCTTGGATTGGCTTGAGAAAGAGAGTAATATAAACACCAGAGTTTCTGATGGCCTTAGCAGGAACCAGAATACATCACTTACAGACACCTCACACTTTCTGTCCCAAATCTATTGACTTCTCTGTGAAACTCTACGTAGTTACATAGCTCACAAAGAGATCTAACAAAAAGAGACAAACTAAGGTAATACACATATGATCTGTGGCTGTATGGGCTTTATGGGAAATTGAATTTAATATGATAAACAACATGTTATTATATTTTTACCAACCACTAGTGAGCTGTGCCTTGCAGATTTCAGTGAGCGTCCAGTGAGCTCCAAAATGATTCGCTGTCAAAAAATAAATAAAAAAAATATTATTAATGGGTTTTGCAATTTAGGTGCTTATATTTGTATTAGTTGTGCTTCTGAGAATAAAAAAAAGATATATACATTTTTCTTAGCATTTTTAAATTCCGTTCATCAGTAAACTGATAAGAAAAAATTGAATAGTTTAAGTTGTTGTAGTAAAGTTTATATTAAAATGTGTCGATTGATCCAGAACGTTTAATTCATGCAATGAGTACTTTGCAGAATCTGTAAGTGTACACATAAATATATTGTAGAGAATTCATCAAGGTCATGGTTATCCCAAAGGTGCTGTTCATTAGTAAATAGCCTTGCTTTAAGTTCCTGAAGACGCTTTGGCTGGCTTGCAGTGGCAAGGATATAGACTTACATTTACCACATCTGGAAGAGGCCCTTATCCAGAGCAAGTCAAGTAGGCTTTTATTGTAACTTCAACCATATACAGGTCGTACACAGTGAAACGAAACATTGTCCTCCACAACGGTCCTCCAGGACTGAGGTGCCACATAAAACATAAATTAACAACATAAATTAACAGAAACTAACTAAGTAACCTAATTAGCCGGCTAGCTGAGACAAGACAGATTTACAAGATTAAATTTTTTATTTTATTTTTTAAGTTAACAGAGAACTATCTATGTTTTTATACAAAAGAGACAATATAAAGTGCACGCGCAAATGTGCAAACAAGAGCAACATGACATTACAATACTCTGTGGTAATGAGGTGATGAGTTGAGGTAGTGGGAGGAGAAACGGTAAACAGCAAACAGTAAATGTTCCTAGTATGTAGCAGCAAAGATAAAAATAGTTTGCGCAAATTAGCAATTGATTAATATTATGCAAAAAACATTTACAGGTTGCTGTGTACAATAGTTTAGAACTTTAGATCAGTGTGTTTGCGCGTGTTGATTTAATCAGTCCATCAGTTGAAAATAAATGAATAAGGAAATTTTTTTAAATTATTAAATTATTTATTATAATCATTAAATATTATCCTCATTCTCCTTCTCTTCCTCATCTTTTTCTTTCTTTTCCTCTTACCACCAGTGACCGTCTCACTCCTGTCCAGGAGTCTCATCAGAGTCGAAGTCCTCCTTTCCAGTTGTCTTCAAGAACTATTTTAACAAGTTGGTTCTCATTTGAAAATGAGTACAGGATCAGACAAATAAGAATACTAGGTACAATACCGATTATGTCCTCTAGAGGGCATAGAAAAGCCATGCAGCTGATAATTTGCAGAATATAAAATAAACAGAATTTGTAAAAATGCCTGTAATTTCTTAACATATTATGCAATATTTTTTTGTCCCAACCAATTGAAATAAGAGTTAAAAGTCTACACTTCAATCCCATGCTGATCTCACATTGTACCCAATTACTTATGGACTTTTAACTTGTTTTCAAATACCTATAGACCTGACCTTTTATATAAAATATATGTTTGAAGTGTAATCATAGTGATTACCCACCCCCCTCCCCAGGGGGCCCAGACACAATGCAATTCTGAGAGTGCTCGCTATAAGGGGAAGTAATCTGCACACAAGCTTTTATGTGTAAGAGTTGCTGGCACAGAAGACTTGAGCTGGAGAAGAAACAGGAAGTGAAGAAAACGCTCATCACAGATGTAATGCGATTCTAAACAAACAGGGCATTAGTCTATTAGAGCTATTAAAGAAACCTTACAGTAAATAGAACGCAACCTCTACAAGGTTTTCTACAACAATACACAAGAACAATGAAGCATGGTAAGTGCTAGAACCATCATTTGCCCATTAAACTACTGTTAAAAATTAGTCTCTGCCTCGTAGCTTGTCCGTGTTTATGTACAGTACAGTATTTAGACCAACAGCAACACACTGAACTTAGATTTTTACTTAACTTACATTAGATGATGATTAGAAGAAATAGACAAAATTAAGTGTGTAAGGTGTTACAGTCAGTAATATTCTATTAATATAGTAATGTACCTGATATAATTACCTACAGGTGTATATACAAGATAAGTAAACCTAAAAAAAAAAAGAGTCAAAATGGTCAAAGCAGGAAATCCGTAATGTATACATAGCCAAGTTTATTAACATGAGAATCTGTCACATAGTTTGTAATTCCTTGTAAAACTGCAACCTAAATATTGTTCCGTTTATTTTTTCTTTTTTTTTTTAAGATTGAGAATGTGAAAATTGTTTTTATGTGATATTCTTCACCACAACCAGTTGCCCACAAATGCATAATGTTGGTAAAACACAAGGTACCATTGCGTGCACCTCTCTTATGGCCTGATGAGAACTGTACCAATTCTTTTGAATGGGACTGCAATTAAGGGTAATGGGCTCAAAGGGGTACTGGGAAATAAAACTAATCATAAACCATCTGGATTAACCTTTCCCAGAAGTTCTTCAGGACTAGCAATTGGGTTGTTTATCCTTAGCTAATTGTAATGGTGAGGCGATAGATTATTGTCTGTTCCAAGAAGAAATCCCTAAGCAGAAACCCCATGGATTTGACTGGAATCATCCTCTTCCTCTGAGGACCTGGGAATTTACTAAAATGGGCACCTGTGGATATTTGTAAATATTCCCATTCGCACACCTCACCTTTACTGAATATGTACTGCCAAAAAACTTTCAGGGATTAAGGACTGATTGCATCTTCTGCTTCACCTTGTGCCTCACCTTTGTATACTTACTGATTTGTGGAGCATTCCTGCTCAGTCACAGAGGCCTGAGGCAGATAATAGATACCCCCTCCACAAGATAACACTTAATCTGGAAAGACCAGGGTCCCTCACCAAGTGATCTGCCAGCTGCATGGCTTCATTCATAGACAATGACACTGGATCCACTCTGCAGTTCAGGGTCCGTATTTACTAAGCGTCTCAGAGTAGGAAAGTGGCCAAAAAGTCTCAGAATGATGCCATTTATGTCCTTTTTTCAGGAGTAGGAATAGAATAGGAAATCCCTCCCATCTCCACTAAAATGTAGGAGAGCTCTGGAACTGTTTAGAAATAGAAGTAGCAAGGAAATGGAGTTCAGGCAAAGCAGAAGATAGACGTTTTAGTAACATTGAGTAACACAGAGCTCATAAAAGACATGTTTGGACAAAAATGGAATACTTTTTTTTTATCACGTATGGTAAGTAACTGGCCCAATAGTGAACATGTCGTATGCTGTCTCTGCTGGTGACCGATACTGTAAAAAAAAAATTTATAAAACCGAAGATGCGGCTTTGAAAGAGTGACACAGTATATATAATAAATTAAACTCTGATTCATACATTTCCCATCACACAGCCTGAAATCAACAAAAAACTAACTGGAGTTGTGGTCATCCATGGCACATACATTAGAATAATAATAATTATACAGTATATACATTTTACATACTTATATTAAATTATTTCAATGTGCACAACTATTTATTTTATATTCTCAGTTTGTGGCAAACTGACAGGTGGCATTGGCGCTTTCACAAAGCGCCTCCATTCACTTTATCTTTAGAGGTAAGAGTATTGTACTTTAATTATTTCTTTACATTTCTGCAAACTAAAGACTCTCATCCTCTCCAGTTTCACTTTCTTTTCAAAGTCATGATGATCAGATTATGACAGTCCTACACAGCTTTATTATAGGGGCTTTAAACAGTGATTGAGCAATCTGCTCAGTGTGGTAAAATAATGACATCACACGCTTTTCTCATCGCAGTCCTACTCCTCATCGAAAGTAAGAGTAGGAAGCTTTATGTCCTACACTGAGGTAGGACTATTTTCAGTCCTGAATGAAATTTGAGCCTGATTCTTATGAGTGATTCTGAGATGCTTAGTAAATACAGGCCCTGATCTGAAGGCAAGTGAAGAGTTGCTCTGGTACCAGCTGCTTCATGATCAGTTACATGTCTTGCTCCTCCATCAACCACTGACTAGAGAAATCCTTCAGCTACTGCAAAAAGTCCAAGGATCAGCTCTACTTGAAAAGCTAAAGCGAATGATAGTGCCAGCATTGCGCCTCAGATGTACTACCAACGTGCTGCTGTACTGCTCTCTTGAAGCCAAAACACTCCACCAGTGTCCTTGTAGACAGCTCCTGAGCGGCAAGCTGGCTTTGCCTTGATAGCAAGAGGAGAAGATGCAGCCTACATCTGTGGAGACCATCTTGGTGACTGTTACATGTGGCATGGTGGCAGGGGACGCAACTGAAGATGTGGTGAGTTGCAACATCTTTCGAAGTACCTTCAGTGCCTACAGAGCCTGTGCCTGCATGAGGGCTTCAAAACACAACCGTTCCGACATCAGCTCAAGGAGTGCTTGGTGATAGATTTGGGGGATAGCAAGGGACTTGACAATCTCAACATTGAGGAGATTTCCATGGCTACCAGTAAAACCTGCACATTTCCATCCATAACTAATGACTTAACCATGTCCCCACTGTCATGGTATTATATACTAATCAGTTAGGATTATTAATATTATCTTGGGGGTTCCATTCTTTAGCTGTCCAGTCTGGGTGAATTTAAGCCCACTATAGTATCAGATCATGGTTCTAGCATAACAGGAGCAGAACCTTCTGCTGCTGTAATGAAACTTGCTTGCCTGGCACCATCGACCACACCATAGTCTATGTCACAGAGATTTCCTCATTTGGATGTTTCATGTAGCTCTTGATTGTATGTTCTTGATTTTATATTCCATGTGGTTGTGTAATTGCATAAGGGTGCAGGTGTGTGAGAGATTTCAGATCCAAGATGGCTTTCTATTGAAGATACAATAGAACCAAACTAGTCGACTTACGAATCAACAGATGTGCTTTTTTTTTTTTTTTCATTTATAGTTAGGAGCCTTTTAGAATCAGCCCAGAACATTTGCTGCAATAAAGAGGAAATCCTATCTGCTTGGAACATCACCAGCTCTGAAACATCAAAAAGAGTTCTTGTATTTGATAAATACACAAGTGGCCCCAGTATTTTGCCAGAATAAATGTTATATACTGTATAATAAAATAAATGTTTGCCTATGGATCCAAAGCAGTAGAAACAACAACTCACACAGACACAGTGCAAACAAAAAAAAAGAAGAAGAAGAAAAAAAACACAACCAGGACCAGTTTATATTCAAACCTCACACTAAATTTATTGCAAGTTGCACAAACTTCAGAAACAACAGGGAAAATACATATTTGAGAGACTACATGAACTGCATCCTCAAGTACATTTTGATTATTTCAAAATGTATGGAGTGATTTACTTGAAAGAGGCCCTGAATATTCTGTATTAACTCTCGCTAGGAGGAAGCAATATGAACGGAACAACGTAATGTACAATGTGCTCCTCACTACAGTATATGCAGCTTTGAACACACCGGGATGCCCCTGAGTCAGACCGATAATGTAGGCGCCAGAGGTGCTTTACTGTAATTGAGTAGATTTTTTGTGTACTTCTACTTTTTAAAATCTGTAATTTTACTTTTACTTAAGAATGTTTTGTTTAAAGTATTGTACTTCACTACATTTGAAATCATATTTGCTACTGAGTAAAAAAATGAATGAAAATGAAAAATAATACAAATAATACAACGAAAAATACAAGGAAAAATATCGCACCCCGGAAACCACTGCACTGATTGATTGATGGGCGTGGAGAACAAACGCGCTAAATTCACAAGAACGATGGAGA
>JAQQZT010000023.1:39886854-39897671 GCA_030068275.1 Clarias platycephalus | reverse complement strand
GTGTGTGTGTGTGTGTGTGTGTGTGTGTGTGTGTGTGTGTGTGTGTGTGTGTGTGTGTGTGTGTGTGTGTTTCAGGACTGCACAGTGCTCACCTGCCAGAAGCACATCATAACTAGGAGGTACGAGAGCTTAAAAGAACTGTTTTCTCTTTCATATGAAAAGGCACCAGGCACAGTAGACATCCAGTCTGAGTGTTACTGCGTGCACTTGCTGGAGTTCCCCACACACACACACACGCACACACACACACACACACACACACACAGCAATTCCAGCCCTTTTACAGCAGAGAGAGGCATGTAGGGTGAGCGATGGTCTGATTATTCTCTCTCTCTCTCTCTCTCTCTAGGCCTTGTATTCTGATCATGGACTCTCTGAAGCTCTCCTACCACTATCGCATCTACACGCTGTTACAAGAGTGAGTTTGCCGTAAAACCATACATCACAGATAATTATACAGAAATTATTACATGATCCCAAACATTTCGAGTTCTCTTTATGTTCTCTGCAACGTATAATACAGTGGGTACCCGCACTGTATTATACGTTGTATTCAGTATTCAGACCCCCTTAAATTTTTCACTCTTTGTTATATTGCAGCCATTTGCTATATCATTTAAGTTCATTTTTTTCCTCATGAATGTACACACAGCACCCCATATTAACAGAAAAACACAGAATTGTTGACATTTTTGCAGATTTATTAAAAAAGAAAAACTGAAATATCACATGGTCCTAAGTATTCAAACCCTTTGCTGTGACACTCATATATTTAACTCAGGTGCTGTCCATTTCTTCTGATCATCCTTGAGATGGTTCTTGACCTTAATTTGAGTCCATCTGTGTTTGATTATACTGATTGGACTTGATTAGGATAGCCACACACCTGTCTATAGAAGACCTTACAGTTTACAACGCATGTCAAAGCAAATGAGAATCATGAGGTCAAAGGAACTGCCTGAAGGGCTCAGAGACAGAATTGTGGCAAGGCACAGATCTGACCAAGGTTACAAAAAAAAATTCTGCTGCCCTTAAGATTCCTAAAAGTATAGTGTCCTCCATCCTTAAATGAAAGACGTTTGGGGCGACCAGAACCCTTCCTAGAGCTGGCTGTCCGGCCAAACTGAGCTATCGGGGGGAAGAACCTTGGTGAGAGAGGTAAAAAAGAACCCAAAGATCACTGTGGTTGAGCTCCAGAGATGCATTTGGGAGATGGGAAAAAGTTGTAGAAAGTCAACCATCACTGCAGCGCTCTACCAGTCGGGGCTTTGTGGCAGAGTGGCCCGACGGAAGCCTCTCCTCAGTGCAAGACACATGAAAGCCCGCATGGAAGACCTCCAAGATGGTGAGAAACAAGATTCTCTGGTCTGATGAGACCAAGATAGAACTTTTTGGCCTTAATTCTAAGCGGTATGTGTGGAGAAAACCATTCACTGCTCATCACCTGTCCAATACAGGCCCATCAGTGAAGCATGGTGGTGGCAGCATGGGGGTATGGCAGCATGCTGTGGGGGTGTTTTTCAGCTGCAGGGACAGGACGACTGGTTGCAATCGAGGGAAAGATGAAAGTACAGGGATATCCTGGACAAAAACCTTCTCCAGAGTGCTCAGGACCTCAGACTGGGCCGAAGGTTTACCTTCCAACAAGACAATGACCCTAAGCACACAGTTAAAATAACGAAGGAGTGGCTTCACAACAACTCTGTGACTGTTCTTGAATGGCCAGAGCTCTGACTTAAACCGAAAGTGTGAAAAACTTGTTGCATCTTTCTCAAAAAGACTCATGGCTGTATTAGATCAAAAGGGTGCCTTTACTAAATACTGAGCAAAGGGTCTGAATACTTAGGACCATGTGATATTTCAGTTTTTCTTTTTTAATAAATCTGCAAAAATTTTAACAATTCTGTGTTTTTCTATCAATATGGGGTGCTGTCTGTACATTAAAGGAAAAAAAAAGAACTTAAATGATTTTAACAAATGGCTGCAATATAACAAAGAGTGAAAAATTTAAGGTGGTCTGAATACTTTCCATACCCACTGTATGTGACCAGACACACACCAACACCACAGGCACAACAGACACAACTCGGAGGCGAAGAGTAATCACAAGGGTGTAGTTATAATTAAACACCAAGAACAACATCGGTCTTAGGATGCTACCCTGAGGAACACCAGGATTTAATAGAATAGTAAGTGGAGTGGGTAGGGTCAATTTTCTGTGGGCACAGTACAAATAAATTGCGCCTATTGTGAAACCACTGTCAAAGTTCTGCTTCTATAGAGCTAGAGCTAGTCACAGTTGTTGATGTTGGACATTTTATTAGTAACACCTGAAGGTTGGGTGTACATATTTTTTCACAACTGGTTTCTTAATGTTAGTTTCCTTTGGGGAAATAAATGACTACATATTGATATCTGGTTACCATAGTGTCTCTGGGTTATTCTTTAAAAATATCCCTTAATATATGAAGCCTGACATTTTATTTATAAGCTTTGGACACACGCTATGCACCATTCTCTCTCTCTCTCTCTCTCTCTGTAGCACACTATCAGAATTTATGGCACACTGTTCCTCTGTTCCTGCGACACTAAAAGCCAGAACAGCACAACTTGTCTGCTACAATAAAAATGCCTTCAGATGCAAAAACGACTCATTTTTCAGGACTGTACCTCCCTCCCCTACACGTGGATTCGAGATGGAACACATCGATAGGCGTAATGGTGCAGTTCGGATCCGTCAGATATAAAACGGCAAATAAAAAACAAACAGCTGTAAAAACAAGGGATCTGGCTGCAGATAAGCTCTACAGAGACATGCTCGGGGAGTGTTGGGGGGGGGGGGGGGGATGGGGGTTGTGTATGTGTGATGAATAAGACCGATACAATGCCAAAAAAAGTTTTCCTTCAAACATGCTGGGTAACAAATTAAGACATGCTCATAAGAAGGTAAAGTGATGTGATCTACTTCAGTTTGTCCATATGCTCCGGCCGCTCAGGTACCTACAGGTGGAGTGGGAGGTACGGAGAGGAACGCCTCGAGTGTTTAATAACGACAGCATTAAAGGGAGCCTCTGCAAAGTGCCCCTGCAGGACAACAGCAGCGACTGTGGCCTTTACCTGCTGCAGTACGTCGAGAGTTTTCTGCAGGTACACACACACACACACACATACACACACACACACACACACACACATACACACACACTGACCAGCCTGGACAGCTCATACTCCTGCTATCTGGGAAACAGATCAGACATCACGCATTGTGCTGACGTGTTTCCGTGCGCACTTCGCGTTTCGTCTGAGACACGCTGAAATCTCTCCCGCCAGCTTTTAATTATTTCTGTCTCTTTTCAGAATCCAGTTGTACACTTTGATCTCCCGCTCCGGCTTGAGCGCTGGTTTCCACGGCAACAGGTCCGCAGGAAGAGAGACGAGCTTCGCGAGCTGGTGCTTCAGCTGTACCAAAAGCAAGGGGGCAGAGTCGTGCAGAGCAGCAGCTAACGTGATTGGTCAGGCACTGGGGTTCGGATGTTCGGTACCAGGGTTTCCTCAAGCCTAGGGCTTTAGCGCCGTACTAACACGTGACTCATTATCAGACCTGCGCTCATTATTTTGACATGCACAAACAGTGGTTTACGATCATGGTTCATTAATTTCACTATAAGCTCAAAGTAACAGGTTTTAAAATGTGTGTGTGTGTGTTTTAGTTTGGAGGAAACTAAAAGTGTAAGAATGAGAGACACTGTTTTATCAAGTTATTAAGAATATTTGTATTTCCTGTTAATTTATTATATTTGTATGGTATGTGTTTTAATATATGAAGGCAACAATAAAGCAAGAGATGTAATGATTTTAAAGATGTGCAGCTAGTGTTATCATTATTACCGATGGTGTGTGTGTGCGTTTCCACATGTTTCCAGGCATCATAAACCTAATACAGTGTTCAAAATGTTTTGGCTTTGTTTCTGATTACTTGTGCAGCTGCAAACAATAATAGCCAGTGTTCAGTCCACGCCGATGTCTCTCTGCTTTTTGTCCGCCACAGAAGTGTGCATATGTTGCGGTTGTTCAAATGAATCTCTGAAGGCTTGTGCAACCTGGTGTGTGTGTGTTTGTGTTTGGGAGTGCACGAGTGAGTCTGTCTTGTTTAAAATGAAACCCCACACATGCTCCGCCAGAGGCATGTTTACGCTCCGCGCTCCACTTTTCATGTATGTGCCGAAGTAAGCGGTGGTACCACATGTAAGTGCTCAGAATTAACAAGTAGAGTAAGGTTCCTAAGCGTTTTGAGATGCTAATTGCTACATTGTGGATACGTGGTATGTCTGGGAAATGTAACCGGTTGCATCCGTGCCGAACGTTGCCTCTTGGACTAAATACAGATAATCAGATGAAGCTGCCTGACATGCAGTGTTCTTCAAGACTGACTTTGGGTCATGACTGTAAAGCTCTTTTGATAAAGTTTAAGTAACAGCTTTAGTTGTAAAACAAATCCCAAGGTTACAACTGCTGATTCATTTCCAGTAAGCACTTAATCCTGGTCACAGGGGATATCCTGGAAATACACCCTAGATGTTCGAGTGGAATGTAGTACTAGTAATACTAGAATGAGTTTAGGACGACCCATGTGAACATAAGGCGTAAACGGTATATGAGAACTCGGACTCAAACCCCAAATCCAGGAACTCTGTAGTACTCAAATAGTAGATAGTCACTCTGCACCTAAAGCAGCGCCTCATCCTAGATATGCGTTTGCATTTTCCTTGGGATTGGAACGTCTCCTCTATAATTAGATGTGACGTCGTTGCAGTCTGCTCAGAGCTGCTCACCAGACCGTAGGTGAATGGGGTTACAGGATTTGCTAATCAGGGCAAGACTGTGAGATTATGACCAAATTAGGTCCTCTGACACAGATGGGATCTGACCCTTCCTCCTGCCTCTGCCCTAATCCAGAATTACCGCAAGAAGGCTTTGATGATGGTTCTCAGAGTTTTCTGGTAATAGGGATATGAACAGGACTCTTTCAGTAAGCATGCAAAGTTAAATACTTTTGTAACTCGCTCTGGATAAGAGCGTCTGCCAAATCCCTAAATGTAAATGGTAAATATTCAGGGTGATCCTCTTGAAAAAATATTCTACTTTATCCCTCTTGAGGTAAGATATTACAACAGAAGCTGTCACTCCCACCACAATGAAAACAAATGTGCATACAGTGGCACTTGTTAAGGGTGGGATATAAAAGGCAGCAAGTGATGTTGATGTGTTGGGCAAGCGTAAGACCCTAAACGACTTTAACAAGGGGTAAATTGTGATGTTTCCAAAACAGCAGGTCTTGTAGGGTGACAGAGTCATGGGCATCCAAGGCCATGCATGGAGAGCAAAGACCAGTCCATTCCATGGAGACGCCACCACTTCTTTGTGGTGTCCATCATGCACTCTAAAGGGGCCTTCAGTCTATTCAAACCTCAGGGTTTGTACCTTAAATAATCTATGTATACCCTCACACCAGAGAGGCTTCCTTTCAGAAAAAGTTCCGAGTAGAAGTCTGTGGAAAATTAATTAAAATTAGTTAAAAACGAAAATCAATAACTTAGCACTGTGAAGGGTTTCTTTGGTACAATCTCTTAAAGGGTCTGTACAGAACACTCCAATGCATTTATTCCTTCATTTCTGAAAAGATCCAAAGCACAGCCCTCCTTTGGAAAGATTTTGGCCTCTCAAAGAAGTTGTGAACTCATTTGTTGGGGAGTTTTAATAGTTCTTTATAAAGTTTCCAATCAGATGGTTTTACCATTTCACTTTCCAAAGTATGTTGGGGCATTGTTGACTTTGTGGTAGATCTTTCTCGCCTGCCATGTGTAAAACTTGGTTCAGTTCCCACCCAGTGCCCAAACCCCAGCCACGGGTCCCAAACCCAGATAAAATGGGAGGGTTCAGTCAAGAAGGGCATCTGATATAAAATTGTTGTGCAGATCAGGTGGTCCACTGTGGCACTCCCTCGATGGGAGCAGCCAAAAGACCAACGACAACTTTCCAAATAGAACCCATTTAAGAAGACAAAATTATTAGTTATCTAAAAACCCTAAAGGCAGCACGATGGGGTAGTGGTTAGCACCGTCACCTCCAGGTTTTCCTCCCCCATTTGAAAGACATGTAGGTTAGGTTAATTGACGTTCCCAATTTGCCCGTAGTGTGTGCATGAGTGTGTATGTATGTGTGTGTGTGCGTGTGTGTGTGCCCTGCGATGGGTGTAGCACCCAGTTCTCTCTCTTTTGGTAAGATCTCTTAGATTCTATTAAAAAAATTCCTCCATTAGTTAAGTAGAAACATTAAAATGTAAAGAACCACAAAAGAGCTTAATGTATGTAGGCCCCATGTAGCACTAAGATGTGAGATGTTCTCTGCTAATAATTTTCTAACATAAGTGATTTTTTTTTTATAAAGAAAACTGCAACTGTTAACCCCCAAAAAACCACAAAGGAACCCAAATGTTACTGCTGATTCTACGTAAAACGTCTTTGTTTTTGAACAGTGAGCTGTTCAGGAGCATTTGTGGATCATGCATCTGCTTTACTCAAAGGACTTAACAAATAGGATTAACACTAAAAAACCTGTGTAAAGACCTGAGTGCTGATCAGAGGGACCTGGAGCCATGCAGTTTCAGTAAAAGTCTAGATGCTTTTTTAACCCATGCATGTCCGTATGCAGTTGATCAGGAGTTTAAGCTTGTAGTGAATTATTTGTTAACAAATTGTTTTTGTGAAATAGGGAGCAACAATGGCAGACTGGAATTGTGTTTTTTGGTTACTGTTGAGCCTACTTTTGACCGGACACGTCTACATGGACACAGGTGTGTATTTCATTGTTGTAAACCCTACGTGTGATTCAATTTGTATTTATTTAATAAAAGAAAAAAAACTGTTTTTTAAAAAAGTGTATAAAACAGCTTTTCCAGAAAATACAAACTTGTAAAGCTTGTATCTTTTGCAAATACTCATTGTTTGCAAGAGTATCGCTGTTTCTTGTTCTTCTGAGTTTATGGGCGGTTGGGGCAATACCACGACCTACTGCACTGAAGTGTGGAGTAAAAGATTGAATGTTTAAACCATTAACAACACAAATTCCACAGCATTGTAATGTTTATTATTTACTGTTAATACTTTTTATTACTTCGAAACCTGTAATAAACTGCTTGTGACAAATCAGATTCAAACTGAATCGAAAATAATAATGCCCAAAAATCTAATCAACAGTCTACAGATGATTCACAGATCTACTGCTAATATATTTCTATTTTAAAGCAATTCACGCTGCAGCAAAAAAAAAAAAAAAAAAAAAGGTAACTCACTGAAATAGAAAGGACTTCTGATGTGAATGATACATTTGTTTTTTTTTAATGATTGGTTTTTTTTGCACAAACCATTCAATGTAAATTTACAAACCTTAGATTTGTAAACCAAAAGAAAAACAAGGGGGCTGAGTGGCGCTATGGTCTTTGGTTGGTAAAGTATATATGATATTTAGCATTTATGTCATAGCACTGAGTTTTGTTTGTTTGTTTGTTTGTTTGTTTGTTTTTTTTTACATCTGCTAAGGGGTTTGTGATAGAGCTCAGATTTTATTATCTGGCTGTGAAGAGTTTCTTATTTCCAATGTTGGAACAGTAACCGATGTTTATTCCTAACAAAGCTTGTTAAAACAACACCACCTAATTTTGACATAATTAACACCATTGTGAAGTCCACAGCTTCAAGTTAACAATCGTTTTGGACTTGCACTAGTTTTCCCTGATCATTCATCATTATGTTATTAAAGAAGTCATTGTTTTTTTTATTTATTTATTTATTTTTTACACTCTTCTTTAGATGTTTCTGTCACGGTTCTTCCCAGTGATGCCTCTGAGCTGGAAGTCTGGCACTTGGACAATGCTGGAAATTCCAGCACTCCAGGTGGTAACATGGCCGACAGCTTGGTATCGCCTCCCAGATCTGGAGAGCTTACAGGTGCTCTGTCTCGAATGAAACGAGGCATCCTGTTTCCGAGCGGAGTCAAGCTGTGCTCTCAAGAGACAGTAAAGCAAGCGCTACAGAATCACCTGGACTACTTTCACCTGAGAGGTGTGATATGAAGCTTTCTTAATAAATCTGAAACTGATCTATCTTTAAATCTAAAAGCACACATCTTTCATTAAGACATTGTTTCAATGGTGCAAAATTTATATTTAGTGCTATTGAACTCCACATTGGGATTTGCCCTGACTGCAAACCAGAGGTTTATCTTGATGCATGTTTTTTTATTCGAATTAACGAGGTCTTAAGAGGGAACGACTCTTTATAGCTGCTATAACGTGACAGGAACTAGCTTATTTTATTGGTGTTCCACAACCATGAATTACTAAGAATTACAATTATTTATTAATTTAAGAACGATATAATATAATGTGTATAGGTGTGAGGTTATGGAATATCTGCAAAAGATGGATAGAACTATAATCGGTGATGGCTTCTTGGTAATATTTCCTCGTTTCTATTTCTCTTTCACTGCCGCTACCGCCATGACATCGCATCCAATAATCAGTCCTTTTAGCCTGCCAGGAAAATGTGTGTGTTCCCTGTAGCAGAAACCAGTTCAGTGGGTAAAACGTTTGGAGACGTTATTCAGGATGACGAGGCCTGTTTATTTTCCTCAGAAGGAGAACTTCGGGAAAAACATGCAGGTGCCGCGCTTGCGTACGCATTTACTTTTGATTTTGAAATAATGAGCCGTTTTCACAACCGGTTAGCGAAAGGTCGCAGAACTGTTGCTGATGTGTGTGTGTGTGTGTGGGAGAGGGCAGATCAACAGAAATCTTTCCATTATGCCGGGCTTTGCTTTCATCGTTAGTCTTTTTTCCTCCCTGAAAAAGCAATTTATCATACGTGTTGGTGTGACAGTGACACAGCTTAAATAATGACTCAGTTTTGTCCATCACAGGATGTGCTTGTGTAAAAAAAAAAAAAAAAAAAAGCTAGCCCATGTACTTAAATGACTTAAATGCTGGGAAATATGATGCGTCAACGGATGTGGTTAAATGTACCAGCTTTTGAAGTCATTGAGAGAAAATCATGCATAAACGCTGCAAACCCTGTGTGAAATTTCCCACCCAGCTTTCAGTTTCTTTCCAAAACTTTGTCTTCTAATTGTGTGTTATTCAGTGTGTCAGGAGACAGTCTGGGAGGCATTTAAGATCTTCTGGGACAGGCTTCCTAAAAGAGATGAGTACCAGCTGTGGATTGACAGATGCCAGAATGGCAGTATTAGCGTCTTTGATATTGGCCGGAGTTTCAGTCAGTCACCAGAGCATCTCGCCATCATCACCAGTGTAAGCAATTCCCACATCTTTAACATGTATTTTTTTAAATATATCCCAATTAGCATTAAACCTTATTAATTGTTTCCAAACCTGACTTTTGTTCTCATTTCAGAGGGTACAAATGGCTTCAGCAATGGGGTAAGTTCAAAGCTACAGATGCACTTTTTTTTTATCTCCAGTTGGAAATTTCTGGGTCACCACCAGAACCCTCCAGAACAGATTTATTACAAAATCAGTGTCATGATAATGATATTAGTGTGATGATATCATGTCTAAAACGTTACCCGGGTGCTCCACTATGTTGAAATTTGGTGAGGACACACAGTAGCCTGTAATATATACCCAACCATTCAGCGAGCCCTTCTGGCATGTCCTGTAAATGGGGAGGAGTCATCCTAGAAGAGACCACTACCATCAAAAAATCTTCAGCATAGAATTATTATAGAAATCATAATGCAACAGGGAGAACCAAATCATCAAGCAAAAAAAAAAGGTAATAATAATACAACAAAACAAAAAGAATTACATAATGGGAGAGTTTTTTCTTTTAATTTCTCATTGACATTTCATTCCAGTGAAATCAACTTTAGTCTAAGCAGGCGTTCCCAATTTCTTGAACTTTGCCTGTCAAATTGAAATACTTGATGGTATTTGTTTGCTCGATTCTGTGCCGTCACATAGCTATGCATAGCTACAAAATGGGACAATGTACTTACAATTACAATGTACAGTACAAACCCTGCCAACCTCAGGTCAAACTGTCACAAAGCGTCTACAAACATACACTATTACCTATGAAGCTCCTACCACCTCACTACCTACTAGTCAAGAACCGCGCTGAGTTCTCACCTATTAACATCCACCTGGTTGTTTGGATCCCTGAGATGAACAGAATACAAAAGCTCTGAACCTGCTGCACTCTTCTGTAATAAACCTTACCATACGCAGTGTAGTACAGTATATGTTAGATCATAGTAGTTTTGCAAAGGGATCAAATTTAGCCATGGGTTTAACATTAGTGCACTATTTAGTAGTACTGGGTGTTCAGGGGCTGCATTTAGTCATTTTAGATTCTCTATGTTCCTGAGATTGCACCATTCAGGAATTTGGTGAAGCTCCCTAACAGACCTCCAATAGCTTCCATGTGACTATATCTAGTCATATATATATATATTTTTTTTAAATATGCATACTTGAAATGAAACCTTTGGCATACTGTTTAAATATGCTAAGAAAAAAATCAATATGTTAATTTCAGTATTGTATTTTTTATTTTCTTGCTTAAGGATTCTGTTTTATTGATTTATGTCTTTATTCACAGCCAACAGACTACAACTGATCCTACAAACGTGGATAGCACCTCCACTCATGAAGGTTTGTATACTTATGTACACTCACCTAAAGGATTATTAGGAACACCTGTTCAATTTCTCATTAATGCAATTATCTAATCAACCAATCA
>JAQQZT010000023.1:39856376-39872991 GCA_030068275.1 Clarias platycephalus | reverse complement strand
AGATAGGATAGTTTCTGTTAATTTATAATGTTAATCTGGTTTGTCTCTTCTTAGTTAGTTAGCTAGTCAGTTTTGTTCATTTATGTTGTAACTTTGTCGTATGTAGCACCTTGGTCCTGGAGGAACGTTGTTTCGTTTCATCGTGTACTAAACTGTATATGGTTGAAATGACAATAAAAGCCCACTTGACTTGACTTGACTTGAAATGACCCCCAAATTGAAACACACCAGTGGTCTCCTAATGCTATGGTTTTAACCAGCCATCTGTGCCTGTCGCAGTATACAGTATATATTGTTATCATTCTACATCAAATGTGTTTTGATAATAAACTATTCCAGAAGATAATAATTAAAAAAATATTGATTAATTTCTGACTAGTAAATAAATAATTATTAACTACAATACAAATTTTATAATGTATTTACCTTTATCAGGGTAAAAAATTTTTTTTTTTAATGATACTCTTTAAAGTGTGCAATAGTTCCTTCATTTAACAATGTGTCTTTTTCATAACAACTTTTTTTGTTGTTGTAATAATTCTTTTATTCATGTTTTAATAATTAGAATGACAAAATGTCAAAATTCTGACAAAAATGTAATGAAAAAATTGGGTTATCCTATTTTTTATTATGTGAAGTATAAAGGCTGGGAAATGTGTGTGTACAGATTGTGTGTACTGTACAAAACTGAGTGCATATATTTTGTAAAGCTTTTCCTCTCTTACGTTGATGTACTGTAGAAGTGTGTGTTTTCTGATTTGCCGGAATGTGCATGTGTGTGTGTAGGTGTCGTGTTGGGGAGAATTGGTGGTATCGTGGTGAACATTGTGAGGAATACATCTCCGAGCCTCTCGTGGTTGGCATCGCCATCAGCTCCATCGCTGGCTTCCTGCTCGTCGCCTCAGGAGTCATCTTCTTCCTGACGAGAGTGCTGCGAGAACAATATGACAAGGATGACTCTGGGGATCCGCTGCGGTAAATACTGCAACAGGAGGTGTAGAAGCAGCGTCAGGAAGTCTCGCATCGTCATTCAGCAACACAGTTTTTTTTTTTTTTGTTTGTTTAGATTTATGTCTGAGTTAATATTTTACAAAACAAATCTTCAGCATGAAAACAAATCTAGTCTAAACACTACAAACTACACTCAGAGTATACAAATTGCACTTCATTTATCACTTGCAACGTGCCCAAAACTTTTGATGCCATCAATTTGGCATACTGTATATTAGTTTGGATAAATTAGTGTAAACACACTTGAAATAAGCATCAAGAAATGTTTAGCATTCACATTGCTTCCGCAGTCCATTAGAGCCAAAGTGCCTGCCGTCCCCTTGGCTACGATGTGACACCTGATTAATAAAAGGACATGTTTATTAGAAGAGAATAACACAGTGCCGATTGTGTTTGAAATTAGCTGTAATTTTCTGCATGAACCTGTAGCAAGTAGTCCCAGTCTGTGGGTCTGAATTTTTTAGAAATGCTGTGATAACAATGCAACTCTATTGGTTTCAGGTTACACCATCAATAAGGCACTCATTTGTAAGACCTCAGCCTACAAAGTTTTTTTTTATTAAATCGTTCTCCTTGGCTGGTTTTAATGGTGCTGATTTCCTCTTTTGAGAAATATAATTGTTCCTAGAGGACATGTGAGGCTCATTACTGTGTCAGAATTCACATACTTACAGTCCTTTGTGTTATTACTAAATTACTATAAATTGTGTAAACAATGTTTTGTTTTTTATTAAATAGTTTAAAAATATATATTACAAATATTATTTCCATGCATCATGTCATGATCTTTCGTTCCTCACTAATTGTTTTCCTTCTCAGCTATGAAGATATTGTTCCATCGTTGGAAAGAGGAAACAGGTTTGACGCCCCGCTAGGGAGCGACATGTCCTCTCTCTGTGGCCGATATCGGCTGACGTACTTCAACAACGACGATGAGATGCAGCATGTCTACAAGAACCCTCAGCTTACTCAAGAGGTGTGTAGTGTGTGAAGCTAGCATTTGTGATTAGGGGTCATGACAAAGGTTGACTTTATAAGGAGAATGCATTTAGGTGGGAAAATAAAGGGTTATTCCGAAAAGTAAACATGTAAATGTCTTTTCAAAAAAAACACAAGAAAAGGTATAGTTTTTTTCTGTCTTTTGCATGAAAAACAAGATCAATGTAGTGTGTATACATTTCACAGACCTTATCCACTCCATAATTATGCCATTATATTTGTGCATCATTCCAAAATTAACGTTTTTTGCAAAAATTGTATTTTCTTTTTCAACGTCTTTGCCATAACTGACACAGGGTCACAAATGTGCCACAAAATCAGATGATCAGGTATTCAAAGCAAGCCAAATCAAGAGAC
Source organism: Clarias platycephalus (assembly GCA_030068275.1). Lineage (NCBI taxonomy): Eukaryota > Metazoa > Chordata > Actinopteri > Siluriformes > Clariidae > Clarias > Clarias platycephalus. The sequence continues at coordinate 39,870,624 of JAQQZT010000023.1, read as the reverse complement.
TGGGATAACTCAAAGCCAGACAATTCAGAGAGTGGGAGAGGTCAAAACCAGCCATTTCCAAAAATAAAAAAAACTGCCCAATCAGGGGAGGAAAAAAAATCTAAACCTGTCAGTCCATACACTGGAAGAGAATAAAACCAGGCAATTAAGAGACTGGAAGCACTCAAAAACAGCAAATCCAGAGAAGGAAAAAACTTATCATGAGCCAATTCAGAGATTGGAAAAGCTCAAAACAAGCCAATACAGAGCCTAATCAAAGTAGTGATTGGATGGTTTAGATTCGAATGCAAATAGACAATCAATAAGAATTTAGCTGCTTCTAGTGTGTGATTGGATATTTTTGTAGTTTTTTGCTTAGAAATCAGGCACAAACACTACACATAATCTCTTTTCAGGCTTCACTTGAACTTTACCTTTGTGTTTTTAGAAAAAAAAAAAACTCTGACTCTTGGCTATAAAACGTGATCATAACAATTCTGTCATTAACTGCTTTTCCCCCCAAGCATGGGGCAGCATGATACCTACCCCATTGGGCCTCTGTTAGTGTTTGTTCCAGTTCCCATTCTTGACCCCTAGGGTCAATGATAACTCTATGAAGTTTAAAGGGGCAGTGAGCACACTAAGTTACGATCGCACAACAGCTAGAAATTAATGAAACACTGTAACAACTTGTCAGTAAACAAATTACTCAAAAGATATAATTTTAAATGTATGGACGTTTGAGGAGTTAAAAGTGGATGAAGTGCCGCTGCCTTTTATCTGTACAGTAATTCACAGACCCGTAATGCGACGCATGTGCTCTAGTGGAAGTCCTCTTTCAGCTTGATTTAGAGACAGAGAAAATCGACTCGAGGCTAAAACCAGGCTTGAGGTTACTGTATATAACCGCCTGACCTCTTTCCTTCTTTCTGTCTTGCCCATTTTCTCTTCCTGCAGGAAATCCCGGATCGTGTTCGGATCCTCGAGCTCTCCGCCAAAAACCACCACTTTGCTGATTTTGCACACCAGCCTCAAGTTTAAGATTTCCCCAGGATTACCGGAGTTTTTCTTTTCTAACAATATTCGTTTCCAGACCGTTGTTTACATCCATTTCCACAGACACCAAAAGAGTCAAGTGTTATTTCCAGTACATGCTATCTGACATCCTGGGCTGACACTTTGCATTTAAATTTGTTGTATCTGGATTGCGATTGGTCAGAAGGTATTGATTCCTTTTTACATACAGTAACAGCATGACAGTATGCTGTTTATACAGTATACTGTATTTTATGAATGCATATGTTCTATACACATATACTGTTTCTATACATAGTAGCAACTCAGTGACTTTATGTACCTCATTTAATTGTAAATATTTATTTCAACCTTTATTTATTTGGTTGTTTCCTTGTTTAATTGTGTATTTATGTATTCATTAACGACCGTAGACACTTTTTCAGGATCAGGTACATTTTTTTTCATTGTTCGTTGGTGCCTTCCTTTTTTTTTGTTATTATTGTAGCATGATAAACGTTTAGACAATTTAAAAATAATTTATGGATTAGGATCTCAGATGTTTTTCATACATTTAATTAAAAGGCTGTTTTTGAGGCGTAACAACGAACAAGCAGGATGGATTTGCGTTTGATTTGATGCGTTCGCGTGAGAATATTTTGATTGCTAATATTTAATGTAAAATTAAACTGTGTTCAGATTGTGTAATTGAATGTAGATTGTGATTTTTAAACATATATTTAAAAAAAAAAAACATTCACAATGCAAGCCAGAGGTTTGGAAGCAAATCAAATCTTTTAAAAAGAAAAAATAAACAAATCTTAAGAAGCAACTTGTGTAATAAATAACATAAGGAAAAATCTGTGAGTGTAAGCGTTGGTAGAGGTTTTATAATCATATAATACATGAAAAGTGCAGAACTGCAAACCGAAAGAATATTTTTGGGGAAAAACACTTACACCACATGTCAATAAAAGTGTGTTGGGTCGGTCTTTGGCAAATTGTGAAATATTTTCGAAACTATAAAAGCGGCTATTCGCTTCCACACTTCTGGCTCATGTGATGTGTTTTGCTTGAACAGCTAAAGATGTTTATCTGTCATCTCTCAGGCTTTATTTATATCTTATTTAAGTGTAGAGCGCAGTGTAATGTGGTAACGTGCAGGTCCAATAAAGCCACATTTTAATAGCATCTGTGGTTTTGCAGTCATTTCTATGCTGTTCGGTTTTCTGTTGTTTGCTGGTTTTCATGCTGCTTTAGTGCCAAAACAAGATTTCTCTCAGGTGAGATATTTCCCATGCTGGTTTGGTTGGGTTACACTTGAATGCACCTCAAACACACATTTGTTCCTGTAAGGAAACACTCTGCCTACAGTATTAGGTGACTGAGTAAACATTATGCTTCCTGGATTTGTATCAACTAGAATATTATTTTTTTCTCGAGCGAGTGCAACAGTACCACCAATGGTTGTTAAGAAAAAACACAGAATGGTGTGAAGAAACATGATGTGAGAGTGGGGCTGAGTTCTGTCCAGCCCAGAGTGTAGAATCGTGTATCATTTTAGTGACCGTCGTGTCAGACGATTACACAAAGTGAACAAAAATACAAACAGATGAAATGCTCCTTTTCTGGTGTAGACGTTTCTTTGCTATCTCTCTCTATGGATTAGTTGACATTACACAGTTGTGATTAATGAATGGAATAGATTGCTCTCCTATGTGACCTCTGTTCAGGATCTGGATTAGGAAACATTACTGTCCCGTAAAAAGATAGTGAGATCATTTTTAATGAGTCTAACCCTTAAAAAACATACACATACACATACACACTAACGTTTCCTGGAACATACTTCTGACCACAAGGAAGCAAATGACAAAAGCAGATTACAAATGACGAATAATCCTTTTCCTCGGGCAGTAGAAAATGATCTTTTTCACTGGAAAATATATATTATTTTCAGTTCCAGTCACTCTACAGCACTTCTAGCACATGGTTTTGTCCCTTTCCAGCTGCTGGCAGGAGTAGATGAGCATTCCCTCAAGCCCAACGGCAGAGCTTACATAATACAGATAGTGGTTAGGACCTGGAGGAAACCCACACGTCCAGAAACCCAAGCACAGTGTCAGGATCCTGAAACCATAAAGCGGCAATGCCGCAATCGGCAGTAATTTTAAGAACGTTGCCAGTTCAGGTTATCCAGAGGTCGGCAAGATCCTTATCACTGACCCTACTCTAAATCTAAAACTTATCACTGAACCTAATTGAACTGAACTGAACCTAACTGAACCTAATCACTGAACCTAACTTCAATGGTTTACCTTAACAACATTTTAGGAGATACTGGAGACGCGCCTCAAAAACATTGTACTCAAACTTGAAGAACAAAAGTTTGTTGATAAACTTGAATGAATGGTGATGACACTGTTTATTCACCATGACCTTAACTTTTAAGCTTTTAAGAAAAGGTTACCAAAGTTGTCCAGGAACTGTGTAATTCCTGTTTCATTTAGGATAGTTCTGGAACTGTTTGGTTCTTCAAAAAATTCTCAGACTGTCCAGAAACTGTGTACTTTTTGGCCCTGGATATTTTTACTCTTCATTATTTTATTCCTCAAAATAAGGCAGTTGAGAAACTGGAAATCTTTGTCAGAGCAGTGCCAGCAAAAAAAAAATTTCAGTAGGTCTTTGAAATTGTCAACTTTGCTCAGGATATTTCCAAACCGTTTTACGTAGTTCCTGATCTCTCCAGAAGACTTCAGGATAGAGTTCATGACAGTTTCATAATAATTAGTTTTCTGTACAGCAACTGTGCAGTTCTTGATCATTCTAGACTTCAGGATGTCATCAGATACAACTTTTTCACCAATGTGAGCCAGTTCATGTCTGTAGACATGGCTTTGCAAACAGTCCTCCTGGTCTACTTTGAGATCAAACCATAATTAATAGAAAGCATTTGAGCTGCCATTTGCATTTTAAGTCCATTTTAAAAAAAGGCGGTCACAAAACTTTTAGTTAGTGTAATCCCGTCCCCCAGCCATTTACTTAAGTGTTTTTCAGTTCTAGCTCAGGGGTGGCTAGAACTGAGCCATGAGGGTTCTAGCTGACGCCCTCGAGAGAAATAGCGAGCCGCTTGCGGCTATTTCTCTCCTTCTTTGAAGCTCTTCAATCTATCCACATGTTCTGTGTTTACAATCGCAATTTGTTTTTAAAATGTCAAAACATAATTTTGCAATAAAGCAGTATGTATTTAAATGCAGTTGCCGAATCTAATTTGAGATTTTAATACGTATTATTTATTTATTTATATATATATACATATATATATTTTACACACCCTCTTGTGCAATTTAACATACATCAGCCAGTTGACTAAGACGATTGACATGAAGTTCGTTAGTAGCCTGTCAATCATCATAGCAGCGTCAGGGAAGCGTACAGCTAAGCGCAAATACAAAGATGACCACAGAACATTTTTATCTGAATGGGAGGATTTATATTTTTTTTTGTTGAAAAAAATGGAAAGCCATTCTGCTTGATATGCCAGACTTCGTTGTCGCATTTTAAAGCTTCAAATCTTTAGCAGCATTTCACTTCACTCCATTCTACTGTAGCCCGGGAATTTCCCAAAGGCAGTGAATTTCGTAAAGACAATGTACTGTAAAGACACAGAAATGTCAGTCAGAAAAGCAAACTCAGCTTTTCAGAAAATTTACCAAGCATTCAAAGACGATCACATTAGCGTCATATCTACTATCATGGAATATTGCTCGTGCAAAAAAGCCATACCTTGAAGGGGCATTTGTTAAAAAGTGCCTCAGTGATGCTGTTGCTATTCTTTGTAGCCACAACTGAATACAAGCCAGACCAAAAAATATTGTGGAAACAAAGGACTGTCAGGTGTCCCACTGAGTCAAATAAAAGGAAGTAGGCTGATTTAAATCAATGAAAACTATTGTGTTATGTAATTAGTTGTATAAGTTGTGATACTGTTGTTTGCACACCTGTTGTGTGGCTCTTTGCAGTGATAAAGTTGTTCTAGCTCAACAAGGTGTTGAGGTGCCACCATGGAACTCTTTTTTGCTGGTGCTTCGGCTCTCTGGAAAGTTGTGTTTAGTTTTTGTTTAGGATATTCAATTCAATTCAATTTTATTTATATAGCGCTTTTAACAATGGTCATTGTCTCAAAGCAGCTTCACAAAAATGATAGTTCCAGAAGATTCTTATTGAAACAATTCATGTAGTATATCTAAATGCACACTCCTATTTAGTGCTGCTAATATCCTGAATGGCATCTACGCTAATTTTTTTCCACCTGTTCTTCCTTTCTCTACCCTTCCCAAGGCATCTGGAGATTGTGCCAGCTCCAGTAGGCAGGGGCCAACCCTGCGAAGATCTTGAGGCACCCAGAGAAGGACCACCTCCAGCTGGATTCTGCCTCATGATGGTTTGGATCTACACATGATGCTCCTGAGCTCCCAGTGATCCAGAAGCCCCTCTGTCCTCTGCTCTTGTGAGGTCCTTGTGCTGAACTGGACTCCATGATAACTTAAACAACTTCTGTTATACTGAACTTCCAGCAGCCTAACATACATGATGATGTTATATAATTCCTGTTATCTGTTGTCACCCAAATGAGGGTGGGTTTCCTATTGAGTCTGGTTCCTCTCAAGGTTTCTTCCTATTGCCATCTCAGGGAGTTTTTCCTTGCCCGTGCATGGTTGGTTTCCTCTGGGTACTCCGGTTACCTCCAACAGTCCAAAGATATGTAGGTTAGGTTAATTGGCCATTCCCAAATTGTCCGTAGTGTGTGAATGGGCATCTGAGTGTGTGAGTGTGTGAGTGTGTGAGTGTGTGTGTGTGTGTGTGTGTGTGTGTGTTCGCCCTGCGATGGATTGGCACCCTGTCCAGGGTGTATCCCGCCTCATGCCCTAAGTCTCCTGGGATAGGCTCCAGGCCCCCCGCGAACCCTGACTACAGGATAAAGCGGTATAGAAGATGAATGAGTGAGAGTGAGTGAAATTAACTTGTTGGCACTGACACATTTCTGCCACCAGAGGGATTTGTGGCCCAATATGTGGGGAGAATGAGGCTGAGCAAAATTTAAGGTCAGAGGTTAGGGAGAACATGGATTGTGGAGAAAGACAAGAAATTGTGTGTGTGTGTGTGTGAGAGAGAGAGAGAGAGAGAGAGAGAGAGAGAGAGAGAGAATAGCAAATATTTGGGACACTGCTCTATTTTCCCTCACATGCCTCTCAATATGAGACCCAAATCTGCTTATGAACTAAACATCTCCAATTCACTCTACAGCACCTGGCATGGTCTACATGTGGTGTGTGAAGCATTAAAAAATACTTTATAATTCGTTTTGGAAGAATTTCCATCTGCATTAGGTTTAAGCTGTATTTAGTTACTATGCCAGTGTGTGTATATGTGTGGTTGAGTGCGGATGCGTGATGTGGTCGATGTCTTCTTTCTCTCCGCATCACTGACCGAGAGTCTCTTCATCCAATATAAGGGTTTCCCTATGAGTTTACTCCATTATGAGAGTCAGGGATGCATGGGTGTTTGAGGAAATTGCACAAGACACCATGCGTAGATAGATGGACTTCCTTGGTTGCCTCCTGCTGAGAGAAACTGTAAAAAAAAATTTGAAAGTATTTTTCAGAAATACATACTCTGATCTTTCAAAATGCTTTGCGGGTTGTGCACGCCAAACAGGACCCACTCAGAGAACTCAGAGTATCAAAACAAAAACACATGTTCACAGCAGGATCCATTTTCTGCAGTTAAGTCCATGAAACCTTTAATCTGCTATGTTGCGGTTTTTGATAAAGCACACCGGTCCCACTTGAATTCTTGGAGATTTATGTATATTTGACCTGTTACAAAAGTGTGCATGTGTGTTCACTAAACAACTGCTAGGTGTTGCATGTAACTGTGCTTCTACAAGCTCCAGATAACTGCCAGGTTATGTCCACTAGATCACTCTGGACTTGTGTGGGGTAAGCTTAGCAGAAATTAAGGATCTACAACTTGGGAACGCTTGGAGGATGGGGATGCCTAGCTCCCTCTAAAAATGACCTTGATTGTCTTGCTCAAGGATCTAACATTGGCAGCTTGGCAGTGTCAGGATTTTAATATAAAAGTACAATAACTCAGTAACCCAAAACCTTAACCATTAAGCCACAAGTCCGTCCACCGTCCAATGAGCCTTCTAGAAGATCTTCCAAGCTTACAAAGATGCCTCCTGGTGGATGAGAATGTAAAAGTATATCAAAGCATTTAAAAAATAAAAACATTTAAATGCCTCCTGATCCCCTAGGACACCAACCTTTTAGTCATGTGATGAAAAAGATGGCCATGGTCACAGACCAGTCCTTTCTTAAAAGGAGCTGCTCATTTCATTAGAATGAGTGGATGACCCAACTTTGTTCTTCTGGGGTTCCTCATCCTTTGAGATGTTCACAAAGATATTGCCCTAAATGGCTTCCTGTCTTGAGGAAGTATACAGGAGTACAAATAGTGGAGGACTGTTACATTGCTGGTCATCAGAGGTCACTAGAGAGCCTGTATACTGTACATCTAAAAATAACTTCAACAGAGTTTTGTGATCAAAACTAGAAACCATACAGTACTTTGAACTAGTATGCCTGTATCAGAAAAACACACCTCAAGAAACATCTTTGATCTGGGACAGCGGGAGCATGGAAGTATACCTGCACAATTTCAGCAGCTAGAGCTCCTCTTATGCAATATTCAAGTTATGGTTGTTTTCAAACCAGTATTGTCAATGTCCAAGAACAGGAATCCAGTCTTAATTTATTCAAGGTCAAATGTAAGCAAGAATCAAGGTCAAGGTCAAAGCCAACAAATTCCATTAGTTCTTTAACTACAGTAGTTGGTCTTATTCATGCATTTCCCCAATGATTATGCTGCTTTCTAGAAGGCAGAAAACATGAACAATCTGTTGTTGTTCAAGACCAAATTCATCCAGACGACAACTCAAGTTCCAGACGTCCAGCGTATGGATGCTATCATTTCAACATACATTTATGGACATTATTAAGCATGGATTCAAGATAAATGAGCTAGAAGGAGAAGAGAAAAATGACAGTGACAGCAACTGGCATCCAAACAGAACGTTTTAAACACCATCTGTTTTCCATCAGTTAAAATCTAAAAGGAAGCATGCACTGGCCTTGGGCATTTCAGAAGCAGTGTTGATACAGTGCACAGATAAACAACAGACCAGGAAGCAAATCTAAGCATCACTTTTCCTAAACATATCCCATATCTCTCAGATACTGTATGAAGAATGCTTGCTGAAATGCAGGTGGCATATTTTTAGTGTCTTCACTTTATTTTCACAATTTTTAATACAACATGTAAAGAGGATGGTAAACAAGGACTTATAAGGGACTACTGGCTATTTATATAAAATCCTAGAAATTGACCATCAGTGGTAGGGCAGGGACATTGGTACTTTTCGCCAGATAAGGTAGCTAGTGAAATTGTACATCCTTGAGAGCAATGTATGGAAGCCAATCAAAGACTTGGATATACAGTACACAGTCGCTAGATAGCATATGTAGTCACAAAATATGAAATGTGCTCCACCTAAAGAATAATCGCTTACTCCTTAACATCAAATGTTGAGCAGGTGAATTTGATGTGAACTGATCATGAAAGATGGAATTTTCCTCTTGATTCGAATTATGGGAAAATGAAGTTGCTAAGGTGACAAGATTAGGAAAAGAAGCTGAGATTGAGTTATTGACGGGGAAAAAAAGAATAAATTGACCTGGACCTGGACTGGAAATGAGAAAGAATGTGCTGAGGAAAGAAAGACAGAGAAGAATGAAGCATGGAAAGTTTTGATTCTCCTGCTTCTTCTTTGTGAAAAAATGTTAGGGCTGCATTGTGTTGAAGAAAAAAGACAAGTTTTTTAACAAATGTTCTGTAATTATGTCAGTTTCCTCATAAATCCTTGGCCTTCTAAGCTGAACTGGTTTTGTTAATTCTCCCAACCTAATCATAAGATCCTATCAGATTACTGGAGGCCAGAGTGCTTTATTGCCGTGTGTGTTTCTCTGGTGCAGGTGGGATTTTGCTCTGCTGAGCTCTCGATAGGGCCATCACCAGTGTTTGACATTTGAAATCTAAACCTTCGTCCCTCCGCACGTTGCTTGTGATACCAGGCTGGTTCGTACACGAATGCACAGCTAATCAGTAGCAAATGGTGTAGACAGGCGAGTTCTCCAGGCAGCTGGGAGTGCCAATCTTGTTACATGGCAGCAGCTTGGCCACCTTTTCTCCTACACAGAACTAATGTTTATTTCCATTGCAGTTACAGTTCTGTGCAGCAGTGGAAAGTTTTTGGAGCTTTTGCTTCTTGAATGGTTTATTTCAAAATGTGTGAAAAAAAAAAAAAAAAACTTCATCCTGCAATGCGCACTAGTTTTCCAGCGTGAGTCCGGTGATTTTAGTCTATTTCTGCTCCGCTTTTTTTTTTTTTCAGCGGTGTCACTGAAATCTTCCAGCCTGAACACAAGATTAACACTTTTCTCTAACTCGTCGACTGCCACTTCCATTTTTGGCTGCTCTTGTCGATTCGCTCAAAGATCATTCATTCTTGGCCTCCTGTGAATGCAAATAATGACAGAGAGATTATTGGAGCAGTGTTTGTGTTAACAAACAGAGTTTCTGGGATCAGGACCATAACTACGCATTGTGCTGCCAAGTTTGGAGAAGCAAACACTTCCATGTGTAAGAGAGGGTTGAAAGCTCTAAACGAGACTTGCAATTACTTCGCTCAGTCTAGTCCAAATAAAAAATAAAAAATAAAGTTTGTTTCAAACAGAGGTGCTAAAAGTCCACAAATTCTGTACTTTAAATAAATTCTCTGGGGGGAAAAATAATTATTCACTTTTGTCAAAGTAAACATTTTAATTTATTTGAGAATGATTCTAGATGCTGTTTCAAATCTCAATTGTTTTGGTTCCTGATGTTAGATTAATGCTACATTTACCAAGCAACCAAGAAAAAAATTACGAGTAAGTCAAAATATGTCAAGCATTAGTGCAGCAATAAAAAACACCACAAGATACACCAATACCACAATAATTTCCAACTTAACAAGTTCATGCACTGTATTGTTTTTGTTTTTTCAGTTTTTTTTCTTCCGATTTTGCTCGTACCACACAAGTACAAGTAGTGATAGATCAAAACCAGACTCCAGTATATCTCAACAACGTCATTCTGCACCGTCACTTTCTACTACCTCATCATTTACATCAACATTTTTCCAACTTAGTGTTTTGCCAGCTATCCCTGTATGAAGCTTCTGCTGGGGGAAAAAATTGGGAAACTTGGACACACAAACACACAAATTCCCTTTTTCCCACCCAGCATCTCCATTGCTTCATCTCCACCCTTGCATAGTTTCCTCAGCTCTGTAGTCTGTAACGTGATGAACTCATAATAACATAATAGCTGTTTTTCGCTAAAAACAAGTTACTTCATGTGCCATTGTAAAAGAAAAGTTATTCTGTTCTAAATTTTTTTTAAAGCTGCTGGAAAATTAGCATTTAGATAAATTAAGGCAAAATTATCCCCAAATCAACGTACCTACCTGAAAAGTTGCAATATCTTTCCTTTTACCCTTCCTAATCAAAGTTGACCACATGAAAAATGTAGAACGAAGTTCAGGTAACCAAATGAACAAAATAATAGCCTTCTGTGTTTGGAGGAGTAAAGATAAAGGGTTTGGGATTGTGTGGAAAGGATCTGGTGAGTCTCGATTTCAGCTGTGACATTCAGATGGTAGGGTCAGACTTTGGCGAGGGGAAGAAAAAAAAAAAGCATGTCACAAAGCTAAGCTCATCTGAGACATTTTTTTTTTTTTTTTACATGACAATCAAGTCATTGTGCTTAAATGGCCTCCACAGTCACCAGACCTCAAGCTAATAGAGCATCTACGGGATGTGGTGGAAGAGGAAATTCTTGGATCAATTTTTGGGATATCTCAGTCATTCTTGTATGACGTTTATGATGTGCTTGCATGTTACATGTTAAAGTGGAATTTCTCTTCTTCTTTTTTTTGTTTTATGTTTTGTAATAATATTTTATTTGTTTTTATATCTGTGCCTCCTGCCGCACTGAGAATGAACCTGTGCTGTTTCTAAGAACAAATATTCTCTAAATATTCCCTGGTGAAATTCCAGGGTGGTGTAATCATTAGGTAGTCCCGGTGTCCCGCCACATTCTGGCGTAATCGGCAGGATCTCACATTGGGTCAGCGGAGACGTGGTTATTAAATCATTTTCATTTATTTCTGTAGTTGATTGTTGTGTTTAGTTTTTTTTGTTTTTGTTTTAAAGTAGCAGTTTCAGTCCGGGTTGTGTGGAGCAGTGTTCTCTATTCCCATGGGTCTCCTATCTGTTGTCCCCTATTATAGAACTTAGAGAACTTAAAGAGCCTGTGGCTCAGTTGAAGGCTGACAATTAGAGGCTACGTCAGGAGGGGACTTTTGCGTCCTGCTGTGGCATCCCCGATGCAGATCTTGCGACTCCTTTTCCAGTTAGTGTGGGTGCTAGCTAGTCTGAACGATTTGTGTTTGTACCAAGTTTAATGGTAAATCTGATGTTGGTATTGAGGAGTGGATTGAGGAGGCACAGGCCTGTATTCGGGCACATTACCTGTCTGTTGCTGACCAGGCATTCTTTTTATTCTAACACTTAAAGGGGGAGGCACGAGAAGAGATTAGGTATCGTTCTGAGATTGAAAGAGGAGATCCAGGTAAGATTTTTAGTGCATTACATGAAGTTTTTGGTTGCACTCAGTCAAGAGGCATTTTTCTCCAGGAGGCACCTGAACACCTGGAGGGGAAGAGTTTGTTAGAGTTCTCCCTCTCTTTGTTGGGCCTTATGGAGAAAGTTAAGCAGAGGTTCCCTGGAGCTGTATCAAATGCTCCTGTATTATTGCGTGATCAGTTCGTTGAACATGTGTCCGATAATTCTCTCCGGCGTGAGTTAAAATATTTGGTCCGCAGTGAACCCAATATTACTCTGTTAGAAGTGTGAGGTGCGGCGATTAGGTGGGAACAAGAGGGTATGTCTGGGGGTGTGCGGGCTCGAAGCCAATCCAATCCTTTGTCATATGGGATTCATTATGGCGTTCGGGTAGGACCGCATCTAGATGCAGGTGGGTCCTCAGTGTCGGAGCTAAGTGAACTGCGGGAGATGTTAAAAGTACAGCAAGAGCAGTTAACGCTTAGGAGTCTGAGGGTGTTTTGGAGCCCTGAAGAGATTCTGACATGTCCTGACATTTGTGTATTTTTTAGTTACTTATAAACATATACATGTCTAAAGTCTGATAACATTTTATTCAGCACAAACTGGGCTACAATAATATATGAGCAGCGTATATGTACAAGTTTGTATAGTGTGGAAAAAAAACATTTATGCGTGATTTTTGAAAACAACAAAAAAATAAGTCACTGAAATAAGACCACAAAACACATTCATTACATTTGTGTACAAGACTTTTGTGACCTGGATCTTGTGGTGTAGAAGTTTTACTTCAAAATGATGTGACAATCATCTCGCTCACTCATTTACAGAAAACAATACATTCATTAAAATTTTCTAACACACTTTTTGTTTAGAAAGGCCGTATGCGAGGAGGTGTGAATGATCATGAACAATGCTGTAATTCACACCAGAGAAGACAAAGACCTGCATAATGAGCTGTATACTGTAATTACCCCTTTCAGTCAGGTACAGTATGGGACAGAGGAAAGAAATAATTTGAGGACAGAAACATATTTCTTTGTTTATGGTTTATTTAGAATAACTTAAGATTCACTTGCAAAAATTCCAGGAACAGTTCAAAATAAATGCAAAAATTAAAATAAAAAAGTGCAAACACCATTCAGGGTAAAATGGTGCAAACCAAAAACAGTGTAGAATATAAACTGTGCAAAAACATAAACATAAAACAAGGGTAAAACTGCAACAGGCACAGTACAAAATAAAAACTGAAAAAAGACGGACATTCAGGGTAAAACAGTGCAAGATTTAAAAAACTGTGCAAAAACATACCTGCAGGGTGGCATTGGTGGCAGCAATGTCCAAGAAGTGTAGAAAAATCTTTCTGTACAGTACCACTTCATTGTTTTGTGCTGTGCAGTGTAGTACTGTAATAGCTGATCAGAGAGATCAATGCCCCCCATGTGCTGGTTGTACGCAGTCACAGGTGCAGGATATGGAAATGTGTTTGTAGTCCATGTACCTTGTAATTTCATCCTCATCTTCACCGTGTCTACTGTATAAGCAGAATATAATACTCACAAATACAGGTCCATCTGAACGGTGTTTGCGTGTCCTGATGTGAGGTGCTGGTGAAGGCAAGGGTGATGCAGACACATTCCTAAAAACAAATAAATAAAAAAAATGTTAGCCTATACTGTTCAGAATAAATGGATGTGCAAATAAAAGGTATGGACGCACAATATATACAGAGAGGCCCAAAAAATGTATCCACACTTCAACATGAAAAATATACACCTGTCTTCTGTAGGTCACATGACAGCATCAATGATGGTGATACACCTGACATTTTTAGAGGAAAGATAATACTACACACTGCTACCATAATTCAATTTGAGTTTAAAAAAAGGTCATAGATAACAATTGTGAAAGTGTGTATACATTTTTCTGCCCCTCTGTGTCTGTTGATGGACAATAGGCTGGACAAATACCAGTTGATGGCCAATAGACCATGTAGTGCATCTCAAACATTTACACCTGAGACATTAGCAAACACCATCCACTTGGCATGCTTTACACACATTTTTAACACATTCTAAACATTTACACCTAAGCAGGTATTTGTAAATACAAGCTAAACAAAGGGCATTATATACATGTACACCACAGAAATATTCATAAACATCTCTTAGCTACATAAGGTAGTATTTTAGCCAACTGGAGCTAGCTTGTTTGTGCTAAATAACATTACCAATAGCAGTGTTATAAGCTAACCAAAACAGAGCCAAATATATTAGCAACCATAATCTAAAGCTATCCATATTATCTGAAGTAATATTTGGACATGTTCAGAGGAGAGATGGTGAATATATCGGTAGAAGGATGCTGAGGTTGGAACTGCTAACAGTTGGCAGGAAGTCTAGAGGAAGACCAAAGAGGAGATTTATGGATGCAGTGAGAGAGGACATGAAGTTAGTTGGTGTGAG
>JAQQZT010000023.1:39796819-39811665 GCA_030068275.1 Clarias platycephalus | reverse complement strand
ATAGGCTCCAGGTCCCCCGCGACCCTGAACACAGGATTAAGCGGTATAGAAAATGAATGAATGAATGAATGAATGAACTAACATTCTCATCCAAGATTCTACATTTCTCTCACCATCACTGACTTTATGTTATATTGTTATCTGTAGATTCGACTGCTTATTACAGGGTACAAATGTTTGTCACTTTTGGGGTTCAATAAAATGATTTAGGGAATGTAACACATTCCGCAATTCCGGGTCTTTGGTCTTTTTATGGGATTTGTCAGAATGGTCCTCAGACCAAGTAACTTGTCTCTACCTCTAGGCAACTTGTCTCTACACTACGAATGGCAACCATGAAAAACCATAGCCCTTGGTTCCCCAAGGAGGACAGGAATTAGAAAGGAGATGAAACAGAATAGAGGAGAGCAGACATATCAGTACCAGCTACAGTCCAAATCTTATACAGTATATAAACAGAATGAGCTGGTTTCCCTACTGGGTAAAACAAGATGCTGAAAGATATTACACAAAGACAGGAGCAGACTGTTTTTTATCTTAAGATTCCTGCAACTGAATCAGTATCTTTTAAAGATTTGTAAAAACCCCAGTAGACCTGTCCATGCCAGCGAATCTGTCCTCAACTGGGAGATTAAAATATTTTGGGGAAAAACAACACACTGCTTTATGGCAGATGGAAGGCATTGTAGTTTTATACTTGAGGCACGCTGCTCATGTCTGCATAGCCAACATGGAGCTGGAAAGCTAGTCTTGCTAAATTTCCTATTACCTACACATCATTTTGATGGCTTCCATCACATGGCTGCTTTCAAATGAACCGTTCATTGCAAATATCTCATCTATTTTTCTTCGCTGTGTTTTTTCTTTCTTTTTTTTTTTGTTCTGCAGCGGATCCAAGAGTGAGCGAGTACGTTTCAGGTAAGTCTCCCGAGCACAATTTAAGGTGAAGAGAGATTGAGAGACAACAGAGAATGTTAAAGTCTTTGGAAACTCACTTCAAACAAAAACACATTCTTCTTTTAAAAACGTGTCCGTAATCCAGGCAAAACATTTGGGAGCATGTGAGAAATGCATTTTGCCCTTATCTAACCCATTAAAGCATGACTTAAAGCCTGACTATTATAACATGTTAGACACTTGACAAAGACCGTACTGTTCTACTTCTAATAGTTTCCAGTAGGGAAAGACTGTTACAGGGCTTTACATAGAACTTTTAGGTCTAGCCCTAGACATTTTAGTCTATAATCTATTAAATGCAGCTTTTCTATGTAGATCCCTTTTGATACTACTGTATACTGTAACACTCGATATGTTAACATGCGCAATTTAGTGGTGCTACGGATATAGTTCAACTAGGTCATTTAATTGGACTACTGATCTTGTCCCATTTTACAGGCATGGCAGAGGAATCAATTTATTGGCCAAAATATGTCCAATTCCACTACAATACGTGGCAATATGCCTCTTTTCAGCTTGTCAGTATTGGACACTTTCCCAATATTTACAACGCAGACCAAACACTCTTCAAACAACTTAGCTAGCGGCGAGTAGCATGCCGAGCTGGGAATTTTTTTTTTTTTTTAACGCTATACCTTTTATACATGATGTGGGATTTACTTTTTCTACAACTAAGACTCTCCCTGATGGTCATGGTGTGCAGGCGATATGCAGGCGACAGTGCCATAGTGTTAGTGGCTTCTTTCCTCTTTTCCCTCTTGACTCCCAGGTTAAAAAGCCCATGGTGGGAAATGAAAACGCACCTACAGTAGGTAGACTGATTTGCTGTGTTCAACTGAGTGACGGGTACATGGAGTAGCTCGACTCCCAACCACATTATTTAGGTGTGCTCATCAGAGAAGTTCGATTCAGTACAATTTCTGTCAGACAAACATGTTTATGCTTATATTAAAGGTCTGGTTTTAGTCAGGCTAACACAATTTGTCAAACTAACACTACATAATGTAAACATACTGATTATGTTTTATGTTCCTACATACTGTAGAACCTCTATGGGTTCCCCAGCCCTATAACTGAAAATCTTAGAAAAGGAATTCAGTTTTAATTGAATAAAGACTCTAAGTTTTTGTTCTGTTCTGATAGCCGAACACTTTGTTGTAGGACTCTAGGTAAAATACTGTAGAGCCTTTCAGCATACCAGAACCCCACTCCACCCCTTGCCAAAGAGGTAAGCAAAGAATATTTTGGGTTCTATATTGACTGCCTATTTTTTTTACTGTGCTTGTGTCAGGCAAGGATGCTATCTGGACACAATTCCCATTCAAGACTGATGCATATTCAGAGTGCAACGGAAAGCAGTATGTTAAGAGAACATGGTATCGCAAGTTTGTTGGCATCCAGCTCTGCAACTCGCTCCGATATAAGATCTACCTGAGCGACTCACTTAACGGTCAGTCCTCCAATAGTAGTTTACAAGATATTTATATTAGGCAAGTCCAACACTAAATTAGGGGTGCATAGCTCTCCTCCTGGGGGTCTACTTCATGTCAGGGTTTAGTTCCAAAGCTAATTTGATCCAGCTGGCCCATCTGAGTTATTTGGAGTATTACGTTATTGTTGGATGTAAATTCTAAAGGGTGATAGATTCTCCAGGAACATGCTTGGGACCAAAATCTGCTGATGGGTCGATCTCCAAGTGTCAGGCTTTAATAGAATTTTGGAAGAATAAGGCTGAAACTGAACTCTGGATGGAGGTATACCTTCAGACTGGCTTCAACCCAGTTTCTAAAGAGCTTTGCACCTTGTCAACTGACAGAAAAGATTATATATTGTATATATTGTATATATGTCCAATGAATGGAGCAAAAATTTATAATACGGTATGCAGGAACATTTTTGAAATTTAATTTTATAAGAGTTAGGCAAGGTTTAGCTAACAGATCCTAATGTGTACTTAGGTAAATTTTACAACATTGGGGACCAGACAGGCCATGGAGAGGACCACTGTCAGTTTGTAGACTCCTTCCTGGATGGAAGGACCGGGACACAACTGCCAGCAGACCAGCTTGAAACTAGACCAGGTACCAACATCTTGCAACAGCATCTAAGTGAAAATGACATCTTAATAACATTAACATTTTTAACCTAATCATCAAACCCAGAAGCACTCCACACAAACACCTTTAAGCTACGGGAAAATGCGACCTTTACCTAAATTGCTTTATTTACAACTGTCAATTAAATTTGTGTGGAATCTTACCACTATTGGCAGTTCTCTGTCTAACCCTGATCGAATGCGACTCACATTGCACTGTTCAAGCTTTGGAGGTAAGCATAAGTCGGTGCAAATATTCCATTAAAAATGGCTAAATTAAAGACCAAAGTCAATAATTTTGGGCAAAATCATAAAAGTCAATATTACTCATGGGCTTTTGTGGGTCACAGATAAGTTGGTTAAGGCCAAAACATGCCAAGCCTCTAAAGCTGTGACCACACAAGAGAAATCTTTCATTTACTGCTCATAATACATGAAGTGATCTCTTTACATGACAAAGAAAATTGTAGCACAATGGTGATAACATTTGAAAAACAGTCGGCACCTTAGTGTGCTCGGGTTATTGACTAAACCTTAAGAAAGAAAAGCATCATGTTAGCAATGCTGCTACAACTGTTGACTTAATGCCAAAGCCTGTTCTCGTTTAGTTTGTGGTGTTGCCTTTGTTCAGTTAGTTCTGCTGCCACTGCTCAGGCAAATATGCAGTGCTAATGTTAAAGTTCAGTTAGCCATTATCCCATTATTCAGTTAGCACTGCTGCAATTTATTTAGTGCTGCTGCCATGGTTTAGTTAATAATGCTGCCATTATTCTCTTAGTTTTGCTACCTCTGTTCGATTAGTGCTGCTGCCTTGGCTCAGTTAGTGCAGCCACTTTTTCGGTTAGTCCTGCTGCCACATTTTAGTTAGCTCTACTGCCACTCTTCAGATAGTTCTGTGGCCACTCTGCAGTTAGTGCTGCTGCCACTCTGTTAGTGCTGCTGCCTCTATTCAGTTAGTTCTGCTGCCATGGTATTTTTAGTCCTGCTGCCACTGTTCAGTTAGTGCTGCTACTACTGTTCAGTTATAGTCTTGCTGCCACTGTTCAGTTAATGTTGCTGCTAATGTTCGGTTAGTTCTGTTGCCATGCTTCAGTAGTTCTGTTGCCACTCTTAGTGCGGTTGCTACCGTTCAGTTAGTTCTGCTGCCTCTGTTCGATTAGCACTAGTACTATACTATTCGATCAGTGCCATTCTCCACTTAGTATGGCTGCCACTCGTATTCCTGCTGGCACTGTTCGTCCTGTTAGTCCTGTCCTGCTGCCACTCTTAGTGCTGCTGCCAGTACTCTACACTACTCACAACAAATCGTTTTTTTAATCCACCCTGCTCACCAGGCTTCTTATGTGCACATTGAATCATGACATTGCACAGATCACACAATATGCAATTTACTTATGGAAGGAACATCCCTCTAGTGATCTCGGCATAACCTTTGTTTTGTCTCTCTCAGGTTTCTTCAGAGCCGTAAGGCAAGAGCCCGTTCACTTCGGGCAGATTGGAGGCCATTCACACATCACTTATGTTGGCTGGTACGAGTGTGGTACACCAATCCCAGGAAAGTGGTAGAACCCCAAAGTATGCCTGAAGTGAAAGAAGTGACTTTTATTGGCTGAGATGGTCACATGCTGGTTATTTTTCACCAATGACTTGGTGGTGTGTGATACCTCAAACTCTGACGCCAAAGTCCAAAACATGTATAAAGGTGTACAGTTTTGAAGAGTCAGGGACTTATTAGCAGGTTTGCATTGTATATGAACGAACCATGCCTCGCTGTCTTATTTATCATTATTAAACATCAAGCTAGGGGGAAAAAAACAACAAAAATAGAATAAGGAACCATAGTAAGCAGTTCATGTAAGTCATAGATGTTTTGAAATATGACTTTGATTTAAATATTGGGAAGCTGGCTCCCTAAAAATATTTTGATATTTTGTGTAATATTATATTAATTATTATTATTGTGTAAAAATTACGGTGCCTTGTTTCTGAGTGAGAGGGACTGGACGATCCAACGAGTGAAATATTTTTTCATCAATTCATCAACTCATCCATCCATCAACTCATCAATCCATTTATTCATCCATCTGTTGATTAATTCCTTACCTCATTCATTCATTAGCATACAGGTTACATTCATGTTTTCTTCCTAAGCCCTGCTATAGTGGTGGGCCCCAGACTGTAAAGACCTTACACTTGCAATTTGCACAGCATAAATCTATTTATATGTATATGGAGAGAATATTTTTTCATTAAACCTATAAACAAAAAGGGCTTCTTCAAGTTTTTGAAGCAGGTAGTGATGCTTCTATCAGTGCAAAGCCCATCAAATGGGTTTGTAGCCAAGAAACTGTTGCTCATGGCACGCAGGCACAAGTATGTTTTGTACAGTAAATACTTCTACCCATCCAAAGGTCACTTAAAGTGTATATATCTATTAAAATGGAGCTGTAAGAGACTGTAAGATTGCATTGTTGATTTGAAACAATGTTCTAATGTATTATTTTTCAGTAAAAAAGAAAACCACAGAAAATATGGTTTCCCCTTTTTTATAATAAAAACAATTCTTTGTTGATTGTTTCTTTTTCATTGGCTCTTTGTACTGCGCACATTTTGAAAGATTGCTAGAAGGATAACAGTTAAAGCCCAGGCCTCTCGAGGAATTCTAGCCTTCACCTCCTATCCAACAGCACTGGAGGCTGCCAGTTAGAAACGTCACCCCAAATGCACACATTACTGCACTTTTCCAGCCCTAGAAAGAGACGGGGGAGGTAGTGCCAAACCAAAGACAAGGATGTTCTCAGAGAAAAACACAGAGCCAGAAATGTTCTTTTTAAAAAGCTCTAGGAAAACACATCAGTCCAACTTCATAAGCTTTCCCACTTAATGTTACAGTACAGGCACATCACAGTCACAAACATCGTATTAACATGAAACTTTTGGTACAGTAGCTGCTAGGGTACGTCTTTATGCATGATGCGATTATGGGGTTCAAAGAGTGCACTGGAATGTTTACACCAAACAAAATGGAAAATAGCACAATGTATAGTGAATAAATACTGAGTTTCAGACAAGATTTAGGTGTCTGATTGAATAATACATGAGTTCTACACATATTATCACACAGGTTCCTGATGGATCCTGGATCCAGGATCCTGACAGTGAGAGTGGTACATGAAAAAAAAAAAAAATCTGTATTTCTGAAGTACTTCTGAAAAGCAAATCTACTTGATTTATGATGACAGCACGGACATGTTTCTCACCTGACTAGACATCTATTTATTATGAATTTCTTCATCTAATTGTTGGGCTGCTTCTCTAAGTCTGTCTATATTCACACACACATGCTCAGGCGCGCGCACACACACACTTGCTTGTTTTGGCACCCAGTGACCACGAGCTCTTGAATAATCTATTATAAAATCAGACGCGATGAAAGCTGCCTGTGTTTACTGAATGGAAAACCAGCTGGTGTGTGTGTGTGTGTGTGTGTGTATGGGTGTGTGTCTGACAGACTGGCCCTGTGTTGTGTGGTTTGTTTCTCTTACCAATGAGTTTGTGCATGTGATGTAGCCACAAAACTTGTAGACGTAATTTACTAGACGTTTTGACCAATATTTATGGTTCTGTCTTCTGTATGTGGCCCTCACGAATATGGATTTAAGACATAAAGCCTAGTTTTAGTCAGTCTGATTTCAGCAGTCTTTAAAGAATATTATTCATCCCACTATACCCTCAAAAATCTTGTGTGTTTTAGGACCACAAGTGGACTATGTCTTCCATCACACATACTTTTTTGCATATTTGTAGTGGTGGACAAAGAACAAATCATGTATTTGAGTAAAAATAGTGATATCCCTTCCATTTACTTTTTCCCTCTTGAAGTAAAACTCCAAAAGTGCTCACCACAAAATTACTAAGCTTATATTAGCTCACAGTTGCCTTTAAGTCATAATAAAAAAAAATATATATATATACAGTATGTATATCTGTGTGTGTCTGAGTTTACTCTATGAACATGCTGTTTTTTCTCACTGTCTGCAATCATCGCTTCTGATTTCGAACACCTGCTACATAATTAAGCCTCAGACAGACAAAAAGGCAAATCACGCAATTATACATAATAGTCAGCAGGGGGCGATATTACCTATTCAAATACTACATTCCACTGTCGTTTTGTAACGCAAAGGCAATGCAGACATTTAGTCAAGTAGAAAGTACAAATATTTGTTGTAGAATGTAGCGGAGTAAAAGTAAAAGGTATTGTTTATAAAACATGTAGCATCATGTGTACATGTGTACATGCAAGTACACATATTTATGTACAGTAAGTAAGTAAATGTACTTAGTTACCTTTCATCTCTGATTTCATCCAATTTGCTTTTTGATTCTAATCTAATGTATCAAGCAATAGGTAAAGTATTTTTGTGGGATATAATAATGCCAACATTGACTTATGCAAAGATTGTTACGCAACAGTTTGCAAACTGTTAAATTGCATAATCTACGCATAAGTGCATGTTGCCATTATTCTTTCTGACAAAAGTACTTCAGGTTATTCAGAAAAGAAGTCTGATAAAGTTTAATTTTGTTTGTTATACACAAGCTTTACCACCAAACCTCATGATCCTAAATAGTTAATAAATAAGACAAATCAGAGGACAGCAAAACACTCGCAGTAATTTATTTTTATTAAACCAGATGCTACATGTGCACTACTTCTGCATGTCAAAATGCCTTGCCCTGCTCATCAGTGTAGCTTTGTAAACAAGCTGGAAGTGAGATTAGCCACAAAACCACAGGTTTATTTGATTTTCACACACATGATGCGAGGAGAACTCAAGGGACCGAGGCTAAACAGCTGTGTAGCCTTAAGAAAACCACTTATCAGTGAGGCATCAATTTGGGAGGGAGCATTGGAAAAAGGTCACATGGTCTGATGAGTCCGCATTTGCTCTGTTCCAGACTGATGGGTCGTCATCATGCCTCATGCCTACCATAAAAGCCTGTGAGTGCAGTGTTATGATCAGGGGTTGCTGCAACGCTATGTGTCCAAAAAAATGAGATCAGTCAACGACAGCTTTTTCCATCAGTGGATTTTTTTTTTTCTTTTCTGAAGGTACAGCCATATTCCAAAATGACAATGCCAGGATTCATCAGGATCAAATTGTGAAAGAGTGGTTCAGGGAGCATGAAACATTATTTTGACACATGGATTCAATCTTTAGGATGTGCTGGCGTAGACTTTACACAGCGGTCTGACTCTCCCAGCATCAAGACAAGATCTTAACGAGAAATTAATGTGACTTTGGATGCAAATGAATGTTGTGACATTGCATAAGTTTATCACAGCAATATCACAGCCATTATCAAAGCAAAAGTCAGTCCAATGAAATATTAACATGTGTGACTTGTTTAGCAGGAGAGTGTAGTTTTACTCTATCACTTGTACTGTAAATGCTTAATTAATGACAGATATTAAGCAACAGAAACAGATTTTGCATGGGCAAAGAAAAAAAAAAAAAAACTTTTCTGTCCTTTTAGACTGAGGCACAAGTTAAGTCCAAAAAATGAAAATAGCAAGCATTATATATATTAAGTGAGCTTGTGCTAATCGTTTCTCAGTAGCTCCAATTTGAGATTTTTACAGCTTTTCCTTGCTTGGGCTATCCCATTCTCCTAAGGATTTACGATGGGGGATTCCTCTGGAATGTTCCATCTTTCTCATTCAACCCAAAGCAGCCAAAGAAACATGACAACAAGACTGAAAGAGACCTGAAGAAACCTTAGATTTCCAAAACAGAGCCTCTCTGGGATGTAATCAAAAACAGTGATTCTCTAACACACACACACACACACACACACACATTTCTATTTTGGACCTAACATTTTTCCAGCAGACAGGCCAAAACATGTGGTCCAATAAGTCATTTATCATGAAGGAAAGAGACAACAAAAAAATGCAAAATCAATAAGAAAAAGAATGAGGGAGAAGATAGTCATGACAATTTTTGCATTAGCATTTGTTGACCCCCAAACAGTTTCAAGATCAAAGAAAAGTGTTTCCCTATCTGTTTTGTGAGACCTGATTCTATCTTAATGAAAAATGTAAATCGAAAATGCTAATTACATTAGCTATGTTCTCTGGCTTAAAAATGCAACATTGCTCAAACTTACACAACCCAGAAATCTTCTTTAATGAGAAATGACTCCAAGAAGGTCAGGAACTGAACACAAGCCAACGATGGATCAAATAATCAACATTTGGCATGCGTCAAGATTCCTAAATACCACTGAGTTTCTCGCGCGCACACACACATTAGCTTGACCAAAGCAACGTTGCCTTTCAAACCAGCAGAACCTAAACTAACCATTTAAAAAAAGATAAAGATCCAAAGTTAGAAGAGATTTCATCTGGTGTTCAAAGTAAACCAATTTCCAGGAGCAGGACTCAGGGGGGTGAAACAAATTTACCTTTACAGAGATGGGAGCAAAAGTTCAACAAGCAGATTCTTGCAAGTTCACTGATAATCCTTCAAATCATCATCAACAACAACAAAATCCATCACCTAAATTAGAGTTCCAAAAGATCCTATAGGGTCGTTTGGCAATCTTCAACATGTGTTTTGGAGCAACCATTTTCCTTTAAAGATTCCACTGAGGGATAAGCGTTCCTGCTTGGGGTTAAATTTGGATCTGGCTCAGTTAGGCGTTTTTGCACAGTGCTCCTAATGAGAAAAGCTGTAACTGGCAACAACTGAGGCATGTAAAAATGGAATGTATGCACAAATGGAATAAGTCTGTGCTGATATTTGGGCTCAGCATATCAGGCTCAAGTCAAAATACCCTGTTTTTTTTATATACCAAGAATGTCTGTCTGTTTACCAATCTGGTTTGCTTTTGATGAAGTGAACGGGACGTCTTCAATCTGGGTTTAATAACATGAGGTTTCATGTTCTTGTCATTTAAGATAAACATGTAAATGAATGAAAACAAAGCCAGCCTGAGTCCTTGTTGAAAGTCCATATTCATGGGAAGCAATTTCAGTGACGCCTCCTGGCTCTGGGCTGCTCTGCTTTCATTTACCCTCTGCTACAAAAACACAAAAAGAAAAAAAAAGGGGAAAAAATCCCATGTATTTGGATGCCTGCAGTCTGGAATTACTCAGATGAGGTTTCGTGTAACACCGCTCAAATAACCATCATATGTGTGTGGAAGCTGTGATAGAACAATGGAATAAAAGTTTATTATCAAAAGCGGACAGTCCTCGTAGCAAAGCAAAAGAAAGAACGAAAGAAATGGCATAAAATGAAAACAACAGAATGCACACAGTCGTAAGAATGTTCCTTCGTAGGAGGACTTCTCACTCACTCATCATCTATACCGCTTCATCGTGTATTCAGGGTCGCGGGGACCTGGAGCCTATCTCAGGAGGATTAGGGCACAAGTCTGGACAGGGTGCCAATCCATCGCAGGGGGACACATACATACAGTACACACTCACACTCATTCACACACTACGGACAATTTGGGAATGCCAATTAGCCTAACTTACATGCATTTGGACTGTGGGAGGAAACCGGAATACCCGGAGGAAACCCACCAAGCATGGGGAGAACATGCAAACTCCATGCACACAGAGGAATCGAGCCTGGCTGGGAATCAACCCGGAAAAAGCTTCATCCAAGCCATATCAATAAAAGATTGTGTCATTATTTTTCAATTACTACCATTTCCATCTTCTCCGACCCGCTTCATTCCAATTACTAAATCTAACTCTCTGCCCAGAAGGAAATACTTATCCAAGACTGGAGTAAGGTTGGCAATCAGCGGAGTACATCAGTGGCTGAACATTAAAACACCCAAATTCCAGGGTGAGCGAATCCTCTGGGTCAGTTCTGATGCAATCTTAAGTTATGCTTTAAAGCTGCCTGGCATGCTGGCAAGATCTCAAATCATTGCAACAGCTGGGATACATAGTGTATACTTTTAATTATAGCTTGCCATACATACAAGTAGGGTTAGCGTTGTTGCTGTAGTGTTTTAAGATTAGCAAATACAAATCTGCCTTCTGTTACCACAGGCGTTATAAATATCTAGCTTTGTTGTTTGCTTCAGCTGAAATCCTATCACTGTTCCAGTCCTACTTTAGTGAGGTCTTCCGTGACTGGCCCTGGAAGACCAGAGACACTGGCAGGGAGTGGGTTGCCATTTCTTCACAACAGTCACAGATCACTGAAAAGTAGAGAACATCCAGAGAAGCTAGTGTCTTACTTTTCACCAAGCCAGATGAGCCATGTTTTTTTATTTACTCCAGGACTAAATAAAAAAAAAATAAAAAAAACAAGGCAAATGCCGACCTTTATCATTGAGTTAGAATTCCAGACCAAATACAAGCTCTTTATTTAATTGTCTGCTTACTTAAATTCCTGCCCCTGATGACCCTGTAACATCCCTATCAGACTTCTCAGTTGTGTTCCAGACGTACCTGATGTACCAAAGCCTCCAGTTGAAAAAAATCCAACCCTTAATAACCATTGGGGGATTGCTCCTGTGAAAATCGCCAACTTGAGAAGTTTGTATCAGAATCACAATCGAAAAATTGTAGGCACTGCTTCTTATAAGAAAAAAAAATACAGACAGATTACATAACAGTGAAGAGCCTAGCAGCTAGTTATACTTGATTAGATGTGATAAAAGGCTAATGCATGATACATTTACAAAATCAGGTATAATATCACATAATTTACTAAAATAGCCTTGAGTTATTTTGCGAAATCAGATATGAAGATGTAGATGGATTAGGTCTGGAAGCAAGTTTGGGGCAGAAGAATATAAGATCTTTTTTTCTTTGTGTAAGTCTGATAAGTCCTAGCTATAAAGTTTTATTAAAAAATATCTACCATAAACAGCTGTGTCTCCAGTGGCATGATGGGAAACCAATGATGCAGAGGATCTCCCAAAATTTTATCTATAATATAGTAAAAAGTTGAAAAAACTATAAAAAAAAACATCATACTGTTTTAAAGAGAAGCAGATCGCGAATGCTAAAAGATGGACTTTGGAAGCATGTCTAGATCCAACACACTTTCAAATACACACACCATGAAAATATATGTGCAATATATTTGCGTAAGCAGGTCCGCAGGGTCCCTTTATGTGCCTCAACAATGTGTCGAATGAAGCAGGAGCTGATCCAGTAAGGTTTCTGGCCAATTCAATGCAGGACTCCCAAGCAGAATCTGGAAGCTGAGCTGTACTCTACTGACCATTAATCACAGGGGAAAATCATAAAATTAGACTAAAATAAAAAAGCAAACTGCATGTCTCTGAGATTTCTCTGGTCATGTGAAATGACAGTGATCGGTTCCTTCTCAAGAGGATTCTTGGATTGTTTTGTCAAATGTTGCATATTTCAGAATCTTTGGGTTTCTGCGATAGCAGTCCTAAAGTGAGTTCAGAACTTGGAACTGAATACAATCAATGCTGTTGTATAGGACTAAAAACTTGCTCACTCACTCGTTTTCCTGTTCAGGGTTGCGGGGGATCTAAATCTTGAAGTACGCGGGTCACTAGGCAGTGAACACCCTGGACTGAGTGCCATCACAGGGACACACCATCGCAGGAACACACTCCCTTTGGGCATTTTCACCTTGGGTACGATTGATTTGTACCATGCTCAAGAATGACTGTGCTCTCCTCAATCCTCCGCGGGCCAGCATTTACTGTAAATTGATTTTTGTGTACCGTTCTCGGTACACACTTGCATATCTACACTTTCTGATACAGCAGGTGCCAGTATGCACCTTCTTGTTTTGTGAGCCGCCATTAAGAGAGCAAGGAGGAAGAAGAAGAGAACAAGGAGGTTACCTTTTGCACTATGCCTAATATTATTGGTAAGATCCTCTTTCGAGATCTTTTTCAATTCTCAGGTTTGATTGCTTCCATATTTGATTCATTCCACGCCCGAGTATGCTGTATCATCTTTGCGACCACCTTTTCCAGTGGACTCGGAAAGGGTTCCTGAGTTCGGAACGATTGTGTTGTCACTGATCAAAATGAACCAGACTTTGGGGTCAAGTGTTCTCAGAAACAATCACGGGCGATGTGAAAGGGCTCTTGGTAACACCAATTAGGCTAATCTGCATGTTTTTGGCACGAGGTGGGATACATCCTGGACAGGGTGCCAACACATTCATTCAAACACTATGCGCAAATTGGGAATGCCACTTAGTTTAATCTGCATGTCTTTGGACTGTGGAGGAAACACTCATTCCAGTAGGTGCGAGCCCACAGTGTCTACAGAGAAATCATGAAGAAAAAAATACTGTCAAGTGGTTCTAATTAAATGTGAAATTAAATGGATTTTTTAAATAGATTCAGGTATTTGATGAATAGCTTGCTCTTTAAAAGTCGGTGAGTATACCTAATGTAGTAATTACTTAATTGTTTTGTTGTTGTTGTTTTTTTCCCCCTTGTGCTAGAGTGGAGTAGTAGTAAAAAAAAAAAAGAAAGGGACAGAAAGGTGAATACAGCAAAGCAAACACACACACACACACACACACACACACACTACAGACATGCACACACACTACACACACACCAAATGGAGGACCTTTTTACAACTTCATAATTTATGTTCACTTTGTTTGCTGGCAAATGACTGTGAAATGACTGGGTTAGAAATCAAGAAGATCACATGTGCAACTCGCAGTGAGTGAAAAAACACAAACACAAGAACTGCAATGTGAATCCAAGCACTGCTCGTATTTCACATAGTCCAGAAATCATGTTAAGTGCCAGCAGTGAGTGAGTCGAGGCTAGTCTGTGATCGTAATCCCGAACAGAGGGAGTAGAATATAAAGAAAACTAGAGTTAGGCAAACTGACGAGATAAAAATGCACAGTGACTTGTAAGTGTAACCTGAAAGGCTAAAGCATACAGTATGTAACACAGAACAGGTAAACACAAGCAGGTAATAAAGCAGTGTGAGGATGAGGATCCAGGGTTAATTATAATAAAATATTCTGATATGAGGTATTTTGTCCTTTTTTTTTATTGCACGCCTTTTCCTTTCATCCCACCCTATCGGTTTTTCACTGATGTAAAAAAAAAAAGGGACGATCATGGCGATATTACTGTTCCTCCAGGCCAAGGTTAAATCCACAGGGAGTCCAGTCCTGACTCCAACTTCACTCCAGGGGGAGATCTGCAGCTTTCAATTAACCATCCTACATCTGGAGAACAGGTTGCTCTCTCTCTCTCTCTCTCTCTCTCTCTCTTTCTCTCACACACACACACAATTCGCTCCAATTCGCAGGACTTTATATAAGCATAGTTAAGAATAATGACCAGCTACAAAGCATTGTTTTAGAACATTGGGACCTGAACAATTTCACACCATGTACTGTACATGAACAAGTGAAATAGAGAAGTGTGTGTGTGTGTGTGTGTGTGTGTGTGTGTGTGTGTGTGTGTGTGTGTGTGTGTGTTGGTTTTTATGGTATACATGGACATTGCACCTGACTCCTTACCTGGGCTATCCGGACCTCACAGGATTAGCCGGACTATGCCGAAGTCCGCGTAATTCCGAGAGTGTAGTGGCATTTGTCAGTGTCTAAATAGCATAAATTCGCGTTTTCTTTGAAAGTCCATTTTAACCCGTAACCTGATTTCTGAGTGTATTCCAGTGTATCTGAACAGCGTGCTCCAGATATTTTTTTTTTTCGCAATTTCATACACTCAAACATACATTTTGCCGGGAATCCTTCTGATTGGCTGTTTTTTGAGGGGCGGG
>JAQQZT010000023.1:39751194-39766188 GCA_030068275.1 Clarias platycephalus | reverse complement strand
GGCAGTTCTGAAGGTGAAAGGGGGTCAAACACCGTATTAGTATGGTGTTCCTAATAATCCTTTAGGTGAGTGTATATTTTGAATGTTTATTTGTTTTCCTTAAAGAGTTATTCAATATTTAAAGAAATTCTGTTAATTTAATTATTGACTCTTGCTCTTTACATGCAATGGACAGATCACAAATAAACCCAAAATTAACACCAATTAAATTTTATTTTATTGAAGACATTAAAAACTTTATTGTTCCTCACTCAATTAAATGTTTAGCACCAGTCTGAAAATCAGAACCCTTTTTTTTTTGTATGTTCCATCACTTTTTCTCCCCACATTTACAAACTTACACACTCAGTAGTAAAACAAACCAAAAAAAGAAAACAAACCAAAAAAAAAAAATTATAATTTACAGAGAAAAAGGAAAAAGAACCCCAACAGAAATCTTTTCAGCATCTGACTCCGCTAATCTAACTTTTAAATATGTATCGGAATGATACTACGTTGATCCTGTAAAAAATAAAGGAATGAAAGAAAGAAAGAAAGAAAGAAAGAAAGAAGGAAAAAGGGGGAAGAAAACAACAGAAAACATATCTACATGTATACTGTACTATGCAAAAGTCTTAGGCACCATATTTCGTGCAGTACTGATTTAATGATATATGTTTATCATATATGTCTGCATAATTATGTACAAAATCTTTCACTATTTCCATATCTAACTTAAGATTATATTTAAACATAACAGGAGAATAGATGCATGGCTTTAAAGAAAGCATTAAAGTATAATATTTTTCAGATTTAAACAAAAAAAACCTTATAAAAATAGAAAAGAGTGAGTGTGACAGAGGTACTTATATACTCCAGTACACTCAGTCAAACCTAACAGTTGTTTTCTTGTAAAATCTGTGCCTAAAAACTTTTTTGTCTTATTTTAGGTAATAGGTTTTCATGAAAAATGTTGACTGTGTTTATTTTATTACTCTTTATAGACGTTTCTCTTATGCAGAAATATTTTCAAAAGCATCTTTTCTTATGCCATTTGTATGTGCACAAGAATTGTGCACAGTACACAGTAAATAAAATAGTTGTTAGGTTTTACTGGGCATGTTGGAGAACAGTGTGCTGGACTTCTTCTGGTAACTTTGTCACACTCACCCCTTTTTATTTTCATGTAAAACCCAGTAGCCTACATTAGTTTTTGTTTTCCCGTCTGAAAACTGGTCTGTCATGTAATGACGTGTTGCTTCCTTTAAAGACGTGCAAATATTCTTCTGTAATCTTACTTCGAACGTATGTTTGGAAATAGTGAATGGTTTTGGATATAATACAGACAGAATAGACATGTATAACAACATTTGTACTAAAAAGTACATGGTGTGGTGTCAAAGACTTTTGCACTGTACTGGACATATTTCATAATTATCCCCCAGGCTGTATCAGTAAACAAAACTGAAATTCTGTCACACAAATGAAAACAGTTCTAAAACTACTGTAAAGTGATGTGATAAGAAACGTGGAAAAACTAAATATACCATAGCAAATATGCTGCACCATACAAAGAATGAGAGAACAATGTATAGATTATTGTAATGAATTCTATGTAGCTGATATTATTCCTGTATCATATAAATACGGGCAGGTAATATGTGGAGAAGTGTGTTCTTGCTACTTGAATATTTATTGTATGAAATGTATGTAAATGTAACCTATACTATGTAAACTGCATGGTGAACCACATCCCAAGTGGAGTCACTCACCTAAATACACATTCACTTCTGCCATCTTTTAGACACTCACTTCGAAAGAATACAGATGAAGTCACTGAATTTCTGTGCTTTTAATTCTTAGCAAATATGTGCATTTTATATTCCTACCACTGACATGAAACTTATCTGACACATTACATTGGGTATAATAAATATCCAGAGAATGATGAATGGACATATTGACCAGCGTAAAGTCCAGAAGCTTGATCTGATGGTAACTGAACATGAACAGAGTCTCCAGACTTTAAAGGCAGTACTGCACTTCCTGAAGCTTGATCCAGATATCCTTTTTTGCACTCGTCATATGTGTACATGACCGGTTCATTGTTCTTTTGCAGAGCCACCCACACATTGGCACCTTTACAGTGGACGTGGTATACAAAATAATAAATTCCTGGTATTCTGCAGGAGAAAATGCCAGTTTGAGGGTTGTAATTCTGGTTGCCATTGTACAAGATCTTGTTGAAGACCACAGGTGTGCCAACAGGTGGAAATGGTGTTGTCAGCTGAGCAGTAAAGGCAGGCATCTCAAAAACATTTCTGCCAATAAAATATCCAGGCTTGGTTTTCTTATATGCTCCTTGATTAGCCCCATCAATCCCTGGACCCATATCAGGAAGAACAGCACCATCACCAGATGGAGGCCCAGGTGGACCAGGAGGACCAGGAAGGCCAGGTATTCCAGGTTTACCAGGAAGTCCACCAGGACCTGGTTTCCCTGGTGGACCCATTGGGCCTGGAAAACCAGGCTTTCCTTCACCTGGTGGCCCAGGCTTCCCGGGTGGTCCGTACTCTCCCTTTGGTCCAGGAAGTCCAGGAGGCCCAATCGGTCCACTTGGTCCCATTAATCCCGGGATTCCTATTGGACCTTGACTTCCTTTGTCTCCTGGAAGGCCACCTTCACCTTTTGGTCCAGGCTTGCCAGGAGCCCCGGGGAGACCAGGCAACCCTTTGTGTCCATTTTCACCCTGAGGGCCTAGATGTCCAGGTAAGCCTCTGGGTCCTGGCTGTCCACCTAATCCTGGGAGCCCTGATTTTCCTGGGAGTCCTGGAGGACCTGGTTCACCTTTTGGACCTACTGGCCCTTTTGACCCAACATCCCCACCCTCCCCCTTTGGTCCAGGGAAGCCAATGCCACCTGGGGGCCCCATGTGACCTGGTGGGCCAGGGAGACCACCTGGTCCAGGTGGGCCAATTATTCCAGGAAATCCACCATGACCTTTTTCGCCTTTTGGACCTTGAGGCCCAGGTAAACCACCATGTCCTTGGTCGCCTTTTGGTCCAGGGTATCCAGGTTTGCCAATTCCAGGTAAACCTGGACCCCCTGGAAAGCCTGGTGGACCTGGCTCTCCCTTTCCACCTGGAAAACCAGGTGGCCCTGGAAAACCATCCAAACCAGGTTTTCCGATCCCTTGTGGGCCTGGACCCCCTGGTAGTCCCTCTTCACCAGGAGGTCCTGGTAACCCTTGTTCTCCAGGGAGACCAGGTTTACCAGGCCCTCCGGGAGCCCCAGGTAGTCCATTTAGACCTGGCTTTCCAATTCCTTGTAGTCCCCCTGGACCTGGTACCCCTGGGGGCCCAGGTGGCCCTTTTACCCCTGGTAATCCTGGAAGACCGAGTCCAAACTCGCCTTTAGGTCCTGGAAGCCCAGGAATTCCTGGACCACCCTTTTGTCCAGGCTCTCCACGAAACCCAGGCTGTCCAGGTAATCCCTGTCCGCCTGCTTTTGACAGGCCTGGTAACCCAGGTGGGCCTGGAAGACCTTGAAGTCCTGGCAATCCTACTGGTCCCACACCACCACCTGGTCCCATTTCACCCTTTGGTCCTGGCAATCCAATTCCTCCAGGTTTTCCTGGAAGTCCTGGCATACCAGGTTTTCCAATCCCAGGGTATCCCTGTGGGCCTGGTAGGCCTGGTTTCCCAGGCTGTCCTGATATCCCCTGACCTGGTAGTCCAGGGGGCCCCTGAGGTCCCCGTGGTCCCATAGGGCCAACTTCACCTGGAGGACCTTTCTGGCCTCTGGGAATATTTTCACCTGAGGGAAGAATTAAATCTTCTTAGTATACCCCTTCTTTCCCCTTAGTATACCCCTTCTTTAAAAAAAAAAATTTAAGTACAGATATATATATACAAGATATAGGTAGCTCACCTGAAGGACCTTTCTGACCTCTGAGGATATTTTCACCTGATGAAGGAATGCAAAATTATGAATACACATTATATATACAGTATGGATTTTTGTACTGATTGAAAAATGTGTAACTATATTCATTGTATTGCAAGGTACCTCACCTAATGGACCTTTCTGACCTCGAAGGAAGTTTTCACCTGAGGAGAGAATGTAACGTAAAAATATATAATTCCTAAAAACTTTGCTGTGTAAAGGGAATAATGGGAAAAGCATAAACTAAGCAGTGGGTCAATATGGTACAGTTGGTGTGATTTGTCATGACTGTTGATGGCTGACTTGGCTTAAAGGCTGAAACGATCAGAAAGTCATATAGTGCCAACTTTTTGGAAATGTTTTATGTACAGGTCCTAGAAACACAATTTGTTGTATGCGACATGTTTCAACTTAATTTTCTTTAATGATAAAAATGGTAAAAATTTGAATCACTGTGTGGGTTAATTTACAGTATGTTCCATAGCTGCTATATTATATTTTATGGAAAAAGTAGGCATGTTATTTGAATGGATGTGAGCTTTTCAGCAGCTTCATTGTATCATGAGATGGTAAGCAACAGATGAATGACGCAAACGTGGCCAAAACCTGAACAAAAATGGCTGTTGGAGAAATGTGGGCTGACTTCTTGCTGTCCTGTGCTCTGGTACAAATTAATTGTGAAACTTAGCGGAAATTAAGTAATAAGGAGTAAATGTGAACTACCTTCCTAAAAAAAAATTTTTTAACATAATATATGTCCCGTATGACATAGACAACAACAGCACAATGGCAAATCCATTGTATTCATAGATGTGATTTATATTTTGGACTATATTTATACCTTTGCCTAGGTTTGGGTTTGCCAAAGGAAAGGGCATCTGTGGCTGTTCATTTCCATAGTATGGGAGCACAGGCATATCATTTCCATGCGACAGCATTTCCTTCCCTAAGTACTGCTGCTGGGGTATCCCTTCCTTGCCCTGTGGCATATGAGGTAACTGCAGCAGTGGTTGGTTTTGCTGGGCCAGCTGCTGATGTCCATAGTATGCCCCTGCTTGGGCATGATGCATCAGGTAAAGCTGTATCACCAAGGCAAATCCACAGGCAGAGTGGAAATGCATGGCCACGTCCTGCAGAACAGAAGAAGGGAAAGAAAGTGAAGCGCGTGTGCTCTAGAAATATAGCAATAGCAGATTTAACATTTAGTCGACCAAAATGTTCTGGTAAGCCCAGGTGACATCCTCCAAGGCACTGCTGTAGTTAAAAGGATCATCATAAAATAGAACAGTGAAAACTTCTCCACTCTCTTTTGCAAATAAGATGATGCCAAACCTTTGACAACTTTTGAATAATGTGTCCCTTGTGTGCAATAGAAGGGTTTCAGTTGGTAAGCAGCTGAGCTTCTGCCAGGGTGGACTGGTTAAACAATCACACTATAACCTTAATAAAAATCTGGAAGCATGTGTTATGACAGTAATTTCTGCCGCTTGCAATAAAATTTTTTTTAAATAAATAAATAAAGCATAACCAAATTTACACCGATTATACGTTATACAAATACTTTGCTGAGAAAAACAATCAATGACATTTTGGGGTGAAAAGTTTCATATCTTGACCACAAAGATAATTTTTCCTATAACACTCACAACACTTTATACCACTTATCCTGTTCAGGGTTGCGGGAAGCTTATCCCAAGAGGCTCAGGGCATGGTACACCCTGGAAGGGGTGCCATTCCTTGCAGGGCACACAAGCTCAAAAGCACACACTCACTTCTACACTGTGAGCAATTTGTAAATGCCAATTAGCCTTCGCTGCATGTCTTTGGACTGCGGGAGGAAACCAGAAAATACAACATGCACACACACCCAAGTTGGGAATCAAATGTCAGTCCTGGAGAAGCAAGGCCACAGTGCTAACCACTGTGATAAATTATAACCAAATGAATTATGGCCTCATGTCTTTATCTATATCTAGTTGCTAGTAATTTTCTAAGACATCCGTGAAACAAGTTAGTTAGTCATGTCATATTACTGAGAAATGTCAAAGAGTAAACTCCTTTGTCCTGAAGATGTTGGAAAACCTACCATAAAAGATGCAGACTTACTGTCGTAAAGTGATGACACTGGAGAGTCCTTTCATACATGTTAATTAAACACTGATACTATAGAAACAATAGCATATGCATCTGGGGCTTGTTCATTTTATTCTGAATTTACGAGCATCCTTGTAATTTGTGGTACTGTATGTTGGCTTGATTCTCTAAGTCTGGATACACCTTTCTTTCTGCTTCTGATTTCATTTGCAACTAAACCCAAAGGAGGTAGAAAGGTGGCAGTGTTTTACTTCCTAACAGTAAGAACAACTAAAACTGAATGAATGAAGTCTAGAAATCATGTAGCAACTGGTAATGCATCAGGTAATGTAAGCTCTCTTTATCCTCTGAGAAAAACGTTCTGCATTAAGCCTTACTGGCAGTGGAAACTATGGCTAATCTGAAACACATTTCAACACCTCGTTCATAGAAAAACAGAACTTAACTGGATGAGTTCCACATGCAAATGATAAATCGCAGAAGTGTTTAAGCCAGTTTTCTTCTCCTTTCTAATTATGAGTGGCACTTGTGTTATGAGGCAGAAACCCAAACCGTGTAAAACATAAAGATAAAATATCGCTGACCTTTTTTCATAATTTTTCAAATGCAAGTAAGAATGTAAGTCATTGGATTAAAGTTGTTACACACTGCCTGGAGAATAATGAAACAATTCTCAGGTCATGCATGTTGTGTGAATCGTTGTCATACCACAGCATTGTTAAATTCTCAAATGTCTTCTTGTTGTACAGGAAACACTAATTCAACCTTTTCAAAGTCTTCAGGCATAGGTTTTCAGAGCCAGTCCGCAAGCATCAAGTCTAGAAAGGGATCATTGCATTGTTTTGCAGCTCCTACAAAACCTAAAGTTAAAAGTCAACAATCCCAGCCAACAGGGTTCATTGAAGAACACTTGTTAAAAGCAAAAATGATCGATCAACCAACAAATCCTGCAAACCTTTTATTTTATTTTTTTTTAATGCTTGATTACTTGGTGAGAGCCTTAAATACTCTGAAGTAGCGTTTTACTGTGACAGGTTGCAAAGTGCCTAAATTCAACGGTTTGTTTATGTAACAATCTCAGCAGCAACCTCATTTCCCCTATCGTTTGTTTCAACAACTCATCATTCAGCATCACCAG
Organism: Clarias platycephalus; assembly: GCA_030068275.1. NCBI lineage: Eukaryota > Metazoa > Chordata > Actinopteri > Siluriformes > Clariidae > Clarias > Clarias platycephalus. The sequence continues at coordinate 39,759,032 of JAQQZT010000023.1, read as the reverse complement.
TATAATAATAACCGACCTGATAATCTGTCCTCATCTGCGTCATTTTTCATGCCTTAAGTTTTTTATGCTTGATTGACTTATACAGTAGGTCACTGTATGGCTCAAAAGAAATCCTGAAACTGCTCAGGTACAGGGACTGGGGCCAAAAACTTGCTCATAGTAAAAGCCAAAAATTTCCTTCAAGAAGCCTGGAGAACTATTCCTCAAAGCTACACACGGAGCAAGGGGTTAATGACTTTTGCACAGGACTGTACAGTATATATATACTTGTATTAAGATTTACATTCAATAATTATTGCAGCAAATTTTTATGCTTTCTTATTCATTCCCCTAATGTGACCTCATATAAGAAAATGCCCTCCCTCGATTTGTTGCTGATCTTCTGTGGCTCCTTTTGCAGGAGTCTGCAGCAGCGTTTGTTCCAGGAATCCAGATTGAGAATCTGCATGAACAATATATACACTTCCTACAGGGAGGCGGTGCACATTCACTTCGAACACTTATAATACTTACTTACTTACAATATCACACCTACCATATTGACCCAACATACTGCGGTAAATTAACACGCAAATAGTGTGTATGTTACTTTCTTTCAGGAGAAATAAACTCATCGTTGACAACTGCGGTAGGTGATATTGTTTGTCTTTTCCATTCAGTACTGTACAGTATATAGTAATTTCAGCACTTATGAATGAGTTACGGCCTCCCATGTAGGCTCTTCAAATTAAATAGCACCATAAAATTTTTTTTAGCACTTGACCAGGTTGGATTAAACCTCTTCCGGCCATTAAATAGCACCATACATTTTTTTTTTAATCAATGTATAACTTTTAAGGTTATAGGAAGACATGTAATTAAACTTATGGAAATCACACAAAGGCTGCTTCGTGTTTAAGGGGATAGTCTTAAACCATCCAAGTTTGCCCAAGTTTCTGCACTAATAAATGTGTAAAATCTTAACCGGGGCTTCATACCTTTCCTCAGCAAAAAGGTCTCACTTTCGGAGTTTGCATACTGTACGTGAGTGCTGTCTCCATTTCCTAATTATTAGGCATAGCAGAAATGGCAACAAACCGACATCGTGCAAAAAAAAGCGAGGCCGTTAAACCACAGAGCAGCTCGGAATGATGGAAGAATCTCGACTTCCACATCAGAACGTCGGATGACTGCCAACACATTTGATTTATGAAAGCCATGCTTGTGATCTGATTTCTGCCTTTAATACATCAGGGAAGATGGACGAGGTGTTTTTGGGTTTAGACAGCGCGCTAATCGCTTGTGCCTGGCATGAATGTGAAGACGATTATGAGCAAATGAAGAACATCCATGCACCATTGAGCTCACCACGTCTGTATTACAGGAAGCTGAGGCCACATTTATGACATCTGGTCAATAACAGGACTGTGACTGTGGGTCTGGGGAAGTTTCCTCAATGAGATTTCTACAAACTAACAGAACTGAAGACTGCCCATACGGCTAAGAATCTTCCTCTGTTCTTGTACCGATTTGAAAAGGGATGATAGAAAACATGTGGATAGAAATTTCCATACTAAAACGCAGAACATGGCATTGAAGAATTAGCATAGTGAATGAGCAGGAAAGTTTTCCAGTAGCGTATATAATTACAAAGAACCCTCACTTTTTATCTGGCTTTAATTTTAACTGCAGTTCAATTCTATGATTCCTTTAACTACAGTATATCACTATTGTCAAGTTTTTTGTGTCAGTTAGTTAGTTTACTGACAGTTGTAGGATAGTAATGTTAGCTAGTTATTTAGCTAGTTGAGCTAAACTGCCTTTCACTTAAATCCTGTTTTGTACCATTATTGTTTTAATCAAAGGTAATAGAGCTAAAACTCATAAAAACTTGTTTTATGAATGTTAGTTATTATTAATGCTAACACATTAGCTGTAGATTCTACCGGATTGTTAACACATTATTACACCTTTGTATACACTTGACCAAGTGTATGTGTTAACAATCCGGGTGAATTTACAGCAAGAGCAAAATATGTTTTTGATCAATTTTTAAATAATAACGGAAATGTATTAATATAAATTAATAAATTTGGTAAGAAGATGTACATGGCATATGTTTAAGTTATAGTATTTGGGTATTGTCATAGGAACTAAATGGAAGATGCAAGTGCAGTCTGTCAGAAGTTTATTATGTCTTGATGATCATGGGAATCAGTAAACTCAGAAATGTTAAACAGGCAAAGGTCAGGCAATCACCAAACAATGTGAAATGGGAAGGGCAGCAACAGGAATCTGTTTTTTTTTTTTTTTTCAAGGTCAAAACTTTAATATCAATCAGAGAATCAGTGCTTAGTGCACACAGAAACTAACAAGACATAACATCCACTATGCAACCTGGAAATCCTTTCATGTTATGACTCAGTGTGTGTATTTTACAGGTGTTTAGTCAGTATTCATCAGGTGAACTTGAGCATATTCATTGGGACTTGGATTCCTTTGTGGCCATGTTTGTATCCCACACTGTGTTCTGGGAAATAAAGTCCAATGCTGATTCTGGCAGGAGCCTGACATCATGTTGGAACAAGTTCTGAGCATACTTCAACCTCGACAGAAATTGAGCCCAATCCTCCAGATTATCCACACAATGTCCTCAGAAACGGTCCCACCTTCTAATTAGCTCACTCAACCTGACCATTGACTTGGGGAATGTAGCCAGGACGCAACCTATTGAAACACTCAGTTTTTCCATAAACTCACACCAGGCACTGGATGTGAATTGGGGCCCTTGGTCACTTACAATGTTCTCTGGGATGCCAAAATATCTAAACACATGGTGGTAGACTGGGGGATGTGATTAAAGATCATCACAATTGAGTTACTTTTTGTAAGGAGGAGATCCGTGATAATGTTGAGCTTGAGATGTGACCAGGGTCTTTGGGGTGGGGCAGAGGCAAGAATTTACCAGCTGAGGAATTGATGAGACAAAATGATTGACACCCAGGTGCATACTTGACCACCAGTACTTTCTCTGAGTTACTTTCTCTAGGTTACTGGGTGATTTATAGCTCGAGAGGTGTGAACCCAAATGGTGAGCCAGACTCAGAACTGGGACAAAAGTTTTCTTCTCAGGGCATTGCTTAGGGATAAAGGCTTCCAGTCCAGGTCCCACAAAACCCCCCAAAAAAGTATTTAAGCAGCATATACTCTTCCATGGGCTCTCAGGGGAAAATAGGGATTCATCCATGGTATTTGTGAAGTCTGGATGATAAGCGAATGAAGTTAAACCTTGTAAAACCCACCAGGCTTCGCATGAGTTCAGCTACAAGGCTGATTTGGTATACTTTTTGTGGACTGTGTGTATCATGAAAGAATGCTGGATCTCCTCCTGCCAGTGCTGTCATTTTTCCAATACTAGCTTCACCATGAGGAGCTGCCCTTTGACAATGTCTTAGTTCCTTTTGGATAAAGGAAGCTTTCTGGCAAAAATGCTCCTGAATGTACTCTTGTTTGGTTTTAGTCTCTATCTGTGATGGGGTACACTCTGTGATGCAGGTCTTCTGTGAGCAGCTAGATGGCGCGATCATAAGTTCTGTGAAGCACAGGTCATTGGCTTTACTGCTCATTGCTTTGAAGTAATCGTACTCCAGGGAATGTTTGCATAAACTGGAGTTTCAAGGTTCTCAATCACCATGGATGCTCCAGTGACACCAGGAGTGATGAGAAAGTGGATGTGGAAGGATGCTGATCAACATGTGATTTTGCAGTCTTTCCAGGAATTCTCGAGATCATGTTGTTGCACCAGGGGAGACCCAGAATGTAACTACAAAGTACTGACTCTTGTCAGCTTTGTTGATATATTCCCAATCCAGAACTTGCACATAGAGAAGAATGGTTGCACTGGAATTAGCACCAGGTGAAGAATGAAATGATTCTTGATTGCATAATCAGCACTGGCAGCAATAAATGATGGTGAGAAGGAATTTATTTGTTGAGCATTGGTTCAGGGAGAGCTGATTCTGGAACAGGTGTGGTAATACTAGTACTGTAAGCAGATCTTCAGTAAGTGCCATTGAACTTGAGGAAGTGGTTGAACACTTGTTGTAACAGTGAAGGAAGTGGCCATAGCAAACTACATTCTCCACTCCTTGCTTCCAGATTGCAGTAGCCAGGGGTTAACTGGCAAGAAAAGCATCCGGGAAATATGCTGTCAGAAGCCCCAGTTTGATACAGCAAATTTATTCTGAATTATGACTCAACTTGATAATGGTGGCACTGTAGCTCAGTAGCCAGTGCCATTGCTGTGTACCTTAGGGTTGAGTGTCCATGGAGTTTGCATATTCTTCCAGTGCTTGGTGAGCTTCCTATGGGTACTCTAGTTTCCTCCTATGGAGACTATGTAGCGATGTAGGCTGATTGGTGTTTTCAAAATTGTCCATAACTTATGAATGGTTGTGTAAGTGTGTTTGCTTGTGCCCTGTGATATGTTAGCAACCTATCCAGGGAATACAGTACCACACCTTGTAACTTGAGTTTCCAGGCTCCAGGCACCTCATGACCCTACGCACCATAAGCAGTATGGACAATCTCTTACACTAATACATACAATGATGGAACTACTTTCCTACTTTTTCTTCCCATATTTGTTTGCAAAAAAGTTTTAACAAAACATTTAGCTAAATTATGCAAGATTTTGCATAATGTTTTATTGAAAGTTTTTATTGCTGCACTGACTAGTCAGTCAGTCATCTTCTATACCGCTTAATCCTGCATTCAGGGTCGCGGGGGCCTGGAGCCTATCCCAGGAAGCTTTGGGCACAAGGCGGGGTACACCCTGGACAGGGTGCCAATCCATCGCAGGCTGCACTGACTATTAAGTATCATATTCTTTATGAGCTATAATTTGAAAAAATTGCCATTTGCTGGGGGAAAAAAAAATCTGGCCTTGCCAAGACTAGGCCACTGGGAGAGTTCTTGATGAACCATCCATGGCTTTAGCCTTTGCAGGAGACTCATCAGTGAGGAGGGCAACATTGCTGTTGCCCCTGACTCACAAAGAAACAGTAACCAGCAGAGATTGAAACCCTTGCATGACCCCAAGCACTCCAGATTGGAAGTGAGAAGAAGAAGAATATTCAATTATTGTCACATGTACTTTTTACAGCACAGCAAAATTTCTTCTTCGCATATCCCAATTAGGAAACTGGGGTCAGAGCCCCTGGAGCAGATAGGATTAAGGGCCTTGCTCAAGGGCTCAACAGTGGCAACTTGGCGATGGTGGGGTTCGAACCCCCGACCTTCCAATCAGTAACCCAGTAACCCATAGGCTTAACTGACTGAGCCACCGCTGCCCCATGGAGTGAGAGAGCTGAATTGGGATGCTTGGTCAGTAATCAGGTAAACTTGAGCATGAGGGCTGAGAATTGGAGTTCGTCATGGTCATGATTGTAGGCTGCACTGTGTTCTGGGAAATAAGGTCTGACAGATTTTTCACAGACAAAAATTTAAAAGTTTAAAAGACCAAGCATTTAAAAGTAACCAGAAAAGATCCTTTTTTTTTTAATTATATATGATTGATCGATTAGTTTATTGATTAAATTATTCATGCAACAGACACACAGTCAAACAACAGAGGGTGGTCTGAAATAAAATATTCACATAAACTGAATCACACACCCTCCCTACATCACTGTTAAAGACTAGGGTTGGCCAAAAATATGAGGCAAAAAGCCAGAATGTCTCTCATGACTAATGAATATTCATACCTTGTCACAAAAAACTTTCACACGGACTCAGCTGAAGGCTTTTGGAATTGGAGGTTAAAACAACTCAGTTGTATTACGTAAGTAAGGAATAAAAACATTATTTGGGGAATGATTCACTAAAATGAGGGCTAAAGGTGCCTGAATCAATGTCGTCAATCAAATCTGAAGCGTTCCTGTTGTTCAGTCTTTGTGGATGGGCAACATTTTTATTATGTTACAGGAAAATAATCAGTGAGAGAGCGGAGTAATGAAGTGGAGCTACAGTTTACACAGAAAGTTAATGAATTTCCCAAAGCATCAGGTTCCCGAGTGTTGTATTTCTTTAAATTATCCTTTTAAAAAAAGCATTAAAAATCTTATCTTATCATTGATATCTCATAAACAAACTGTTTTAAATGAATAATTACTTTTATATCAGTCTTACAAACACAATAAATAAATACATTAAGCCAATTTATTTTATTTTATTTTATTTTATTATAAAATATATTTCATATATAATTTACTATCACACAATGTGAGAATTTCTAAGTAAAATGTCTGTTTAGAACGTTACAAAACCCTATAATATTTACATCATATCACATTCATGCTTCCTTCATTAACATATTTATCTGAATTGAATGCAGCCAATCACGTAGAGGTTTTATTTACTGTGAGCCAGATGTGGAGTTCAGTAGCCAAGATACAAATCCAAAAAAGAAGAGAGGAGCTTTTGTTACTTAGTGTTCTTGGGGTTTGACAGCAAATCTGCACGAGCTAGCCAAAGGAAAACATGTGCAGCAATTTTACCCACAATTTTCCCCGATATGATCCACCCTGTAGCTTAATCCTCAAATAAACACGCTATTTTATACCAAATTTCCATGATTAGATTTTTTATTATTTTTTTTTATTTTTAACACACACATTATCGGCCTTATAATTTCGAGCGAGGTTCAAATCAGTGGTTTACTACAGGATACCCAGGAGCGTGTTTACTGTTTACTGAAGGCCACACAGCAGCTAGCACGTTTGTGGAAACTTTTATTGAGCTCTGGTCGTCTGGAAAAGATTATGGGAATGCCTACTGTGATGAAGAGTCGTCGTTCTGATCGGTGCGACCTCATGAAGCTCATGAAGGCAATTGTTTTTTCTGGATAGTGGGCATGTCCCAAATTGCACATCGTCATGTCCACATATCACAAGACTCAACTTGTTTGTAAATTATTCTTTAAGGTGAGTGATTCAGGTGAAGGATGCAATTCATTTCAGATTAATATAGATATCTATAACTGACTTTATCAATTGAATCGCGGTCGAAGCCATTCGTGACCTCAAAGCCATCCACAGAGTATCCAAATCCTGGTTGGTTTTGCAGCTTATCATACCACACACATCTACAGTACAGCGCTAATTACTGATACTGTAATGAAATGTAATCTTGAGTCCAAATATTCAGTTTTGATTATGCTCGTGATAAAAATATAAACATTATATAACAAAAGATGAACGAAATAATGCTTCAATTCAGGAAAGATGTACGCCCACTCAAGTATGCACCCTGTGATAAACCCACTGTAACTACAAGTAGACGGATTTTGCGTCAAAGTTACAAAACTCACACCTATTGATTCACTCCTTCATCATTCAGTTCAGGGTTTGGATCAGAAAATTCGTTTAGGTCTGAATTTAAAAAAAAAAAAATTTACATTACTGTATATAGCAAACCCCATATACTGTATAACCCTAGACTCGCATAGAAATTCATTTAACTGAACAAACTGAGCAAATGATTTGAATATGAACGAATATGAACAAATTATTTGAATATTGAATTTGAATTATTTGAGAGAGGTTCAAGTGATTTGTGTCATTTGGATCAGCTCAGTGATCAATTTATATTACTATTAAGATTCTAATTAAAATTTTTTCAGACAGAAGTGGGAAAAAAACAACACAAACACAGATGTACACACACACACACACACCCAGGCACACTTTCCAACAGAGGTCAGCAGAGTGCAAAGCCAGGCTACAGGTTGTGTGTGTGTGTGTGTGTGTGTGTGTGTGTGTGTGTGTGTGTGTGTGTGTGTGTGTGTGTGTGTGTGTGTG
>JAQQZT010000023.1:39725223-39737303 GCA_030068275.1 Clarias platycephalus | reverse complement strand
CGCGTTTGTTCTCCATCAATCAATCAGTGCAGTGGTTTCCGGGGTGCAATTTTTTTCCTTCCCCGTTGTATTATTTGCATTATTTTTCATTTTCATTCATTTATTTTTTACTCAATTTTTTACTTAAATATGATTTAAAATGTAGTGAAGTACAATACTCTAAACAAAACATACCTAAGTAAAAGTAAAATTACAGATTTTAAAACCTACTTTAAAAAGTAGACGTACACAAAAAATCTACACAATTACAGTAATGCGAGTAAATGTAATTCATTTCTTTCCACCTCTGTTCTTACCAATGCCAGTAACACAGTACCACGTTTATGCTCATATGAAAATATTGCATTATTTAGAATTGACTTTACACTGCTCTGAGCTTATTAAAATAACTCAATAAACAAATTAAAAGCTGAAAGAACGTTACTGTATTCATGTTTTTCCTGATATCAACAACGTGTTTCTAATTGGAGGGCCGCCCCGATGCTGTCAAGTCTAATGGAAATGCTAGTTTCTTATTTTTTTTCTCAGATGACAACTGTATTAGGACTGAATGTGACAAACACACTTCATGAATTAACGCCGGAACAACTTTCACCCCTCCTGTCGTCCTACACCCAGTTCCCTCCAGACGGCTGCTACTGTAACAAGCTCCACGACAGGCCGGGTGGTTTCTTTTTTGTGTGTTTTTTTTTCTTCTTTTTTTTGTGGGTAAAACAGGTCTAATCATACCCATATTTACCCGCTGTTGAGCTGTCAGGCTTTGGCTAATTCCGCCGCGTTTGTGGCTACACTGAAGCCCTCAGTGCAGGGGTGTAAGTGGCCTGTTGTGAGAGAGAAAGAGAAATGACAAGCCTGAAGGATTTTAAAAACATTACGACAGCTCAGAAACAGCAGCACAAAAACAAACCCAGCTGGCAGGAAGTGGCTCATTACCTGGCTGAGCAGCTTCCTGTGGTGATTTCTCCCTGAGCTGGGCCCAAGTCTATACGGGCAAAGGGCACTTTGGGGAGATTTTCTTTGGCTTTCTTTGCATTAATACAGTACATGGAATGGTGAGTGTCTAACGAGACGCAGACGTTTATAGCTACATTTATTCTTTTGGCAGACGTTTGTATCCAAATCGACTTAAGAAGGGAGGTGGAAAACAATCCAGACTTACAGCTGTATTTCTGCAAAACAGGCTTTTACAGAGATGCCGAGCAGCCTGTCCCAATTAAAGTAAAGAAAAAAGATTTGCTTAATTTTTTTTTTTTGCAACAAGGCCACTTTTCATCATGTACTCAAAATGTTTTATCCCGACCATAAAGACATTTTATCCGTTTATAGTTAGATTTAGTTCAGAGTTACAGCAACCTGCCAAGGGAAAAGACTTTACAAAGCTTCTGACACTGGAGACTCCTTCCATGACTATTAAAACAACACCACATTTTTTTTAAAATCTGTCTATTACTAGCTAGTATGTGGTGAGTCCACTATCCAAGCCTCTGTGAATGAGCTGTTACTATAAACAGGCTGTCTGACACATCGTACCTCAAATTAGCTCAAAATTTCAGCCTCTTTTAGAGCCAAAAACAAAAAAATTGCTGTGTAGCGGCTCATTAAGCTTGCTTGTGGGCGATTCCAATATGACTGAGCAACAAGTAGCACATTTTCTTTTCTGCACTTACTTTCCTAAATGGTTCTGGGCAGCAAGTCCAACATCCTGCTATTAGCGAGTGCAAAGAACAAAACCCCTTTACAGGCCCTGTTTTTCGTCGGAGTCGTTCTCTATGTTTTTCATGGAGTTGTCGTCTGCACTAAATTGCTGCCGGGTTAGAAAGTAAAGTGGCGCGTCGCTCATGCCTGAAAACAGGCAAAAATAAGAAAAACAGGGAATAAGAACCGCAAATGGGCTCTCACTGGACCATTAAATTTGAGAACTGCTGCTTCACAGGAACCTTACTGAGGTGAATGTGAGCACTGTTCAGACTTAGCTGGTGTGTGTGGCGAGGCTTTCATTAAGCCATCACGACCAGAAGTGAGTCACGGTATGCTCATGATGTCATTGCATAGTACACAGCAGCCTTAACCACACACACAAACCTGGTGCCTGGAACTTTTTCAGTCGACAATGGGCTTGTGAGGACTTCTGTCTCGTCAAAGTATGGATTGTTGTGTTTTCTATTTATCGGCTTATAAACGATCAGCACAAAAACACCACAGGTAACGCTAAATCACAAAGTAGAGTCACGAAGCAAATCCTAACACTGTGTTTTTTTTTTTTTTTTTCTATTTACTGACGCATTTACCTTAAACCCCATGCTGATGTTTATAGTTTGTTCATCATTAACTGATGGGTTAAATTGTCTAATTTAAAGCAAACGTTACCCCGAAAGGTTCTAAGCAGAACCTTTTTAGGATGCTAGGATCCTAAGAGACCCCCTGCTCCCCAAGCGCACCCCCAAAGACGTATTGATGGCTTAAAATTTATTTTCATACTTTTATGTATAGTGGCCCTGTGACTCCAGAGACACTGCATTACAGCTTGAATTCTTCGTTAATGATAGAACAACATGTATGTCTGAAACAAGTTCGTTCCTGTTTCATATTTGCTCGACTCAGTCCTGAGGAGACAATGTGTTACAGATTTTTATTTTTTTTTCAACAAAAGCCATTTATACTTGGAGAACAGAACAAAACAACAACAAAAAAGACACTATCAGCATCATCTGCTCCAGCTGTGTTTGTCCAATCTGAAATCACAGCAGGGAATAACGCACATATTAGAGAGACATGGGAAGAAATATAGCAGTTTTTGGAATGAAGAAGTCTGTTTCTTAGCCCGCAGTGTCTGTACTGTACGTTTCCTGCCGTATTCGCCCAGTGTATGAAAACCGCAAGCTCGCTGTAAGCTTCCTGAGAACATCTGGGCACATTCCAAGCTTTATATAGTATTAATTTTTTTCTTGTCATGTGACATGAAAACATTTAACAGAAGCACTTTAATCCTGGCTCCAGCTTGACGCTGCAAGGCTGAGTTTTTTTTTTTTTTTTTCCTTTTCTTTTTTTTTTACTTTAAGGGCCTGTTTTACTGTTTTAATATTGCTGTAATCATGGACATCCATAGTTTCATGGAAGTGTGACTAGTTTACAGGACGATAATACACTGAAAACCACAAAATCTCTGGAACCTGGAAGGTTAGGAAAGAACCGCGTCCAATATTCCACGGGACTGTTCTCTCTGCTGGGCTTGATTTCCCGGGAGGTAATTTAGAGTAAAAAAATATCCCGGGAATCCGCCCCTTTCGTGATAATTACATGATTTATGATGGACTACTGTGGCATTCATAGAGACATCTTGCAGCGTGTTTATTTAGCCAGGCTGAATAGCGGGGATCCTATTGCACTGTGGTCTGGGAGACATGGCAGAGACTGCCTGTTTTGACTGCAGCTTCTCTTTCTTTTCTAATCCGAGGAAGACATGAGGATCATAGGTCCAGACCTGAACACCACTGACTCACTGTCTGATCATTCAATGCCTGTTGGGGCCAAACACGTGCCAATAAATGAACAACATAGTTCCTTCGTTTGCCTTTTCCAATAAACCTTTCCTTTATTTTTTTCTCCTGTTCCATTGCGCCTGTTGTCCGAGAGTCTGGATGTCCCAGATTTTATGCTTGAATACACGACGACTGTTTGTTTTCTGAATTCCTCTGACTTTGCTTAATGTCAGAATGTGCGTACAGCGAGAAAGTTTGACGAGAGATGGAGAGTGAAAGATGTTTAACGACCCAATATTTAAACACCACGTTGCTCTCAGAACTGTATTCTTTGTTAAAAACACTGGAAATCAGAAGAAATGAAAAAGAAAGTGCCAGAAAATCAAAGTTGAGCCACTGAGGTGACACAAATTATTATTTTTGTTTTTTACCGAATTACTCCGCCGAATTGTCTAACATGATCCCATGACTCATTATATTGTGGAACATTATGCTTCATACAGTGAGTTATGTTTCAGAAATGGATAGAAAATGTTTTTTCCACTTCCTTTTAACTCCAGTTTATCTTCATGCTGGAGTGTTATTAGACCAAGTCAAGACCAAGAACACAGCCAATAAAGTCATCGACTGAGCATGACAGGAGGGCAAAACCAAGATACTAAAGACCACACACCCATGAGTCCATTTGACATTGTTCCAAACCTCAAATGAAATGTCTCTTAAATGAACTACAACATCTTGCATTGCTATTATCATTGTCTAAAATGAAATACTTTTCTAAAATTGACAAACACCAGCCAAATAGAAAAAAATTAAAGGTCAAATTATTGGCCTGCATCAAGCAAAGAAAACAACTAAGGAGACTGCCGAAATGACGAGAATAGGATCAAATTAACACATAATCTTAGAACTGGAAGGAAACATCAACTTATCAATGAACATGATCAGAGATCACTTAAATGGTTCAAGTTGGTCAAAATTGGCCAGTAGAAATCTGTGAAAAGAACTTACAGGATTAGGACTGAACAGCTGTGCAGTCATAGGAAAAAGCATTTCCTAGTGAAACGTTTGCTAAGGAGCATAAAGACTGGACTTTTAAAAAAGGCAATGGAAAAAGGTCATGGGTTAATTCAGAGCCTATTCCAGCGCAATGGGGGCAACAGAGTAAGAAGGGAAGTGTATGAGGCGATGCACTCATCATGCATAGTGTACACTGTACAAGCCTCTGGAGGCAGTGTTATGTTCTGGAGTTGCTTCAGTTGCTCAGATCTAGACTTTAGCAACGTTATGTGGCAATAAAATGAAGTCAGCTGACCACCTGAATGTATTGAATCACCAGGTTATTACATCTATGTTGTTATGAGGATACACCAAATACTCAAACTAATCCCCCTATCGAACCTACGAGGTTTTGCGTTGTGGTCATAAGTATGGTCCACCATGACACACCGCGAGTTTTGGTACTGTGATTATGTTTCCACTGTTCCGCGCGGAAGCTCGCGGACCTTACAGAACTTTGCAGAACGTCGGCTGGCAATCACGCCGGCACATAATAAAGCCGGTACTTGTGCTATATTATGCTCTCTATATATACACATACTATACATAAATACAAACATACAGTACACACATACATACACAGTGTATACATTTTATATAACATATAACAGAAACAAGTACTTGTTCATGGAAATGATGTAGGCTGACTAAAGACTGAGTTAAACCTCACCCAGTTTTATGACAAGATCGAGATCATTGAGGTAAACCACAGCACTATTATGCTTTGTACCAAAATTAGAGTAAAGTATAATATGATGTAAAAAATTTGCTATATGTTTAGGTTCCTGTCAGCGGTCTAATTCTAGTTGATTTCTACATCGGCCTAAGTTTAAAGTATATTAATGCATGGTCATGTTTTTATTTATTTTAAAGAAAAACAACCACCTCGGCGTCTCCGTCAGTGACGTCAGGCACGTTTTCTTTTAATTTGCAAGCAGAATAATACTGAAAAGACAAACACGCACGCACAGCGCTGCCATTAATACTTTTAAGGTCACTGAGGCCCTTTTATAACAACACACAGCTTTATTATAAACCAGACTGCACACTGGGTTCTGTTAGTGCAAGACGCTACACACGCATCGCATGAACTCGAAACGATATAAAGATATACAGACCATCCTTTCATACTCGTTGAGAAATATTGATTTATTGTCAGGCTGTACTTTATACAACACGTTGTTACACATGATGTCATAAAAACAACAAAGTCACATGTCTGAAGATGGCCAAAATGATGTTACTTTACAAAAAACAACAAAAAAGAGAGAATAAATTTTAAAAAAAAAAAAAAAAGACAGAGAGAGAGAGAGAGAGAGAGAGAGAGAGAGAGAGAGAGATCTCTTTGACCTTGGGATATCCTGGCAGTCTCTACAGCATAAGCAGGAACACACTTCCATCCTGAAAACATACACACACAGTCAGCAACAGCAAACACTCAAAGACAATCTGTGTCCCTTTTCTCCTTCCTGTAGCAATATTTACTAACGAAAAACTAGGAAAACATAATAAATCAATAGAGACTAGCACTAAAGTGCTAGCATGTCCTTGTTTAACCTGACTAGCTATCCGCTTATTAGCACGTTGAGGTGATTTTTAATACTGCTTTAGGATTTAATGTTTCAAAATTTGAAAAACTTTTTTCACTAAGACATCCAAGGACTAGCATGATTTCATTGATCCTGACTAGCCTACTAGTAATGCTAGCATGTTGTGAAATCTCATTTGTGGATTGTACAGTAGCAATTTAAAAAGTCAAAATGTAGGCTGTAGGGTTCTATGGGTGTGTAATCAGCAATGGATCATGTAAACTGTAAAAGCTATGTGTACTGAGTAAGTACCTGCTTATTTCGAGGATTCCTTAGATACTAAGTAGAGCCTCCGAGTGGCGTAGTGGTAAAGCGCTCGCCCTATCATCCGGAGATCGCTGGTTTGAATCCCGGGTGATGCTGTGTTCCAGGGCTTGACATTGGCACCCGCCCACCCGTCAAATGCGTGTAAAATTCGGCTGTGGCGGGTAACAACTTCAGTCTCGCTAGCCACTTTGGCGGGTAGCTTATTCTTTGGTATGAAAAAAATTTTCCCGTCGCATGATAAGAACACACGCAAAGTTCGAAAAGATGCGGTCGGCTGACGTCACACGGTTCGGAGGAAACACGTGATAGTCTTCGGCCCTCCTGGCTGAGTGGTAGTGGTAGCCTTAATGAGGGAGCCCCCCTAGCGGCGGGGAGGAATTGGCCACGACTAAATTGGGGAGAAAATTGGAAATACCCCCCAAAAAATAAAATAAATAAAAAAAAGATACTAAGTAGAGAGTAGTGTATGTTTACAATTTAGGAGCCCATATAATTTTTCATTAAATAGTGATTTTGGAAAATCTTATGATTCTACATACTTTTTTTTTTTTTTTGATCAGTGTATGATCAAATCAGCCCTGTATGATCAGCCCTGTATGAAAAAATAAATGCATCCAGCCTGTAACATCATTTACCAACTAAGTCATAAAAATTAAACTAAGTCATAAAAATTTAGTTGTGATAACTAAACGAAGATTAGCGCTTCAGCTTAAGTTGGAGTGAAAATTATTTATCCATAATAGCACTCCAAATAGTAATATTGAGATGCTGATTTTTATTATTATTATTATTATTATTATTATTATTATTAAGCATAAAAAAATATTATTGTTGTCATTGTCAAGACCAAGAAAAGAAAAATTCTTAAAAGTGCAAAGCTGGGTTGCTGTTAAGATCCATGAAGTTGCCACTAGGCTTTGTTTTTATTTAATACGAAATAAAAACCTGAAGAGAATATATGAGCAGTTACAGGTTCAATTTTGAAAGACCAATCATGAGACCAATAGCATGAACAACCTGCTTCTCCCTAGACATGCTTCCACCAAAACGTTTCACAAATTATCAGTGATGTTCGGACAAAGTTATTGAGCAAGGCCCTTAACCCTCAACAGCTCACATGTACTGTATAATAAGACATAAAAATGTAAGTTGCTCTGGATAAGAGCGTCAGGACAGTGTAAATCAGGACAGTGGTCCACAGAGGGTGAGAAAAGTCAGCAATACACATCCATGCAAACTTTTGCATGTCATGCCTCAATCAGTTGATTTCAAAGCGACAAAACAAGGCAGGCCATGTAAAGAAACGTGAAACCTTAACGTTCTTCATATAAGCAAAACACCAGCACCCCATCAAAGACTTGAGTACCCTGTTTCTCAGCCTTTTTTACCCAAAGGTTTATTTTACAATACCAAAGCCATAAGCATTCCAGACCTCACTTCAGCGTCTCAGCTCTGCAAATATTTCAGACACATATTGGGCAAATATTCGCAGAAGGCCCATGCCAGTGTATGCAGAGTGCCCAGCTACCTCATGTCTTTCAGTCATGAGAGCTTCAGAAGCAAGATTTACAGTGTTCAAGAAACCTCACACGGATGTGAAAGAGGCCCCATGGAGTGTTAAAACACCTCGGTGGGGAGAGAGGCAGGGGAGGGAGGCGTGAACAACAGCCAGTTGCTGTCACGGTATGTACGCTTGGCCATTTAAACAAAATCCCAGTACTCAATTATAATCTTTTACAGTCAGTTGCTGTGCAAAAGCTGTGTTTTAGAGTACACAGAACAAAGTGCACACAATGGGGTAGTCATCAAGCCCAGTAATATTCATCTACCAAAATATTGGAGCTGACATCATGTGCTTCTCATGCTAACCATGATCCTAGTATGCTGCCCTGGATATGTGTACTGTAGATCAGACCAAGAAGCAGGTTGGGTCAGAATTCAGGTTCATCCATGACACACTATACTTAGATCACTGACAGTCAGTATACTTGAGGGCCCGAAAGATGAAGCCTGGAATTGCCTTTAACCATTGAGCTACAATTGCCCCAGAACCAGGCAAGTTCAGCCTGTCCAAGTTGCAGAAACTTTGGGGACACCAACTAATCAAGTTATTTGAAAAACAGCTTGAAACCAAAAAGAGACAAATTAAATGAGAACCTCTGACCATGGCTAAGTGCCTGCTCAGTCTTGTGGTGTCTCCATTTAAGGACCAACGTGAAATTTTATAAGCGGAAAATATCGTCAAGAGAGCAAAGTTTAGAATGTTTACAAGCTTACAACTTCAGGACATTGAGACTTGCTCTGTCCTTTTCCACCCCAGCTGCCAGCAGCCACACAGGCCATCATACACAATAATACAGAAAAGTTTCATTTGGTTACCTCCAATATTAGATAAAAGTCTGCTCCCTCACGAACATATCATCAAAGCTGACCAGGTTTAACGAGTTTGAAGAACCATACCATGGCTTAAAGGGGAAAAAAAATCATGATTGCAAACTCTGGATCCTTTAAGATTTTTTTAAGATCTACTCAAGTATAATGGATGCACTGAACTATACCATCAACCGATGCACGCTTCGTTAGTGCCAGTTGTATTTGGAAACATAGGATATAAAAGTCATTGCTCTCCTCATCCCCGTGTAGACTAGAGGGTGTGTGTACTCAGACTGTGTCTAAATGTTTAGTCTCCTATTTTTTTTTAATGCTTCTCCACTGACTCAGCGCCAGATCAAATGCTCACTCAACAAAAAACTAGCTCTTTCCAGCAGAGCCGTTCACTTCAAGGCATCCTTTGTCTGAAGTGAAAATAAATGACTTCAGCCGCTTTTTCTAGATCTTCACTAATAATCTCAGAAGTATTTGTAACACACAAGACTGACATGTGTTATATATCGAACATGTGCTGGAACTTGTGGGATAAACAACCCAAAACCTACCTTTCACTTTCAGTTTCTTACACTGTGTACAATCTCTACTAATGACCACTCATGTCTGAGCATAAAGTCTTCAAAAACTGATCAGGCTGCAGAATTGAAAAGGGAATACTATATCTGAAGTCTTCAAACCAGACAACTAGATTCTCACAAAATGAATCAGTCAGACTTGTTTAACATATATTAATGGTCACGCGTTGTGTGTTTGGCAAACCTGAGATAGTCTGAAGCAAGCTTAATGGATATTTAAGTAGGACACCAAAAAAAACGAGGCTGTGGCATTTCTCACGGCCAAAGCTTTTTCATTTGAATCCATGTGGAACGACGCAGAAGGTTAAGGCGGAGAATCCGGTTTCACATTCTATTCACGCCTCAAGCTGGCTGGGTCTAGACTTGGAACGGACGCCATTACATGTGGCACATTTTGCACATACTGGAGCGGAGCAACTGTTTCTTATTGGTAATAAACTTTTACTGGGTTTTCCTTGGCTGTGACGGTGACCAATGGTTGTCTCCAAACCATATGGGTAAACATAACTGAGGAGGCAATTCGATGACACAACTGTCTCCATCATCCAGCATTCATATTTTGCTCCATCATTGTTTGAGGATGCTCCCGGACGTGATGCTGACCTCTAGTGGCCTGCACTGAAGAACAGTGGTGTGGAATTTCCTTGATGACTATAAAAACTAATAAAGCATTAAAGATGCTGAAATCTGATCCAGCAATCATGCTACTGACCCTGGAACATTTTTTAAGTATGGGCTGTTCCAAAACCCAGGGTTCAACAGAGTTTAAAGCTCCCGTCCCCAACCAAAAAGGCGTGTCTGGAAGGGGAAAAAATTTTCATATCCAAAAATCCAACACTGGTTGAACCAGAATGCATGCTCCAGAACCAGAAAAAAACAACGCTGCTCCAAACCAATAGGTTCAGCAAAGAGTTAACGCGACCTTTAAATCACTGCTGATGCCGCATTCATTGGAAAGGAGAGGCGCTGGTTTCCTGAGATCTCTAGGACGGCTGCTGGCTGAGCACACACCACTAATGCTAGAAAAACAGAAGCTAATTCTTACAGCAACACACACTGTTCCCACTGCTGCCCATTCATCATCGTAATAACAGTCTTTCACAAGATCTTGTATATCAAGGGATTGTGATGGGAATTGAGCTGATGAATGAGCAGACACACCAGGCACTTCTGGGACTTTTGAGGTCACTCAGGAGTGGATAGCACACATTGGTTGCACATCAGGACGGAAACTACAGAATGTTCATGCTACAATTGCTATCATTCCCAGGATCTCTCTTTGGCAGAGAATACTAGACCACCCTTTCCTGTATCGTGGTGTTGACGTACCCGATCAAAGATCACTCGTTTAATCTTAAGTATCGTGGAGGTGTTGATCATGTTAGATGTCTCGAAAGAGAACAAAATCAGTCTTATTCCTTACCGCTTTGGGGTTTAAAACCTCAGTGCAAAAGGAAAAACGTTGATGCGAAGCTTCGCAGCTGCACCCTGAAGGCATAACTTTAACCAAATGATGTAAAAGCAAACATTCCAAGATCACAGGGTTCACTTCCATCAAATAAAAAGGCTGACCCCGGGCCTAGTCAGACAACTTCGGGTAGACGAAAAAGTTCCACCATCTCCAAGATCCACAAACACTTCAACCTTCAAGGCTGCACAAATCCCGGCTGCTCGCTCCAGACTTTGTTCCTAAGCAACAAAACGAGCGTCTCTGAGGTAGTGAACTCATGCCTTTACAATGCCTGTGTCTATGAAAGTTGGTCTATTGCTTTGGCTACTGAAGTTGTGAATACATCATGGAAAAGGTGCTCCTCTGGAGACTTTCTATAAAAGTGACAGGAATCGCTTCATCCATTTGTTTATATAGGGATAAACAAAAATTATGCTCATCATTACAATAATTATGTAATAGAGCTGCAGGATGGAGTCTTTTTACAGAAATTACAAAAAGAAATTCCTTGACAAATTACCAAGATTACTATAAAATCAGTAACACACCCATAAACTAACCTGTTATTGGTTTTATTCCCAAATTACAGGAGAGGAATTCCTGTATCTTGTCATTAGCACACTTAAATGTCAATTCCACTAGAATTTTTATTGGACAAAACTGGAATGCATTCAGTCCTGTATCCTGGTTACGTCCGAAAAACTGTGTTTTTTTAAAAACACAGAGTAGCAGACATGCTTTAACCGTGAGCTGATCTGATCTGCAAATTATTTCGCACTTCCAACACAAGGCATCGAGTTCCTTCTCGGAGCAGCACCCAAAAAGCCATGGAATTCGTACACTCTCCTTTGATGTAGTTTCTCTTTCCAGTAATGAAATCTGTCTGGTCACCAGATGTGCAAAAAAAAATTGGGGTGGGGGGGTGGAATCACAAGGTCATCAGAGCTATATCAGAGCTCTGTCTTTTGAATGAGATGTTTAGCAGGTGGAGACCTCTTTCTCTTGTGTGTATATGGGTAGGTGGCGGGGTTGTGGATCAGTTCGTCGTGAAGGATGAACTACAGTACAGTAGATGCCAATCACCAGGATTTATGTGCTGTCCTGTAGGTGTTTGTCTACCTGTTGATCCAGGCTGGATTTTTATAGTCTAACATAGGGGTGGGTGATATAACCAAAATCTTCTATCACGGTAGAAGCAATTTTCTATCTCGATAACGATATATATCACAATATAGCAATTTGTATCTGAAAATGCATAAATAAAAATTCAAAC
>JAQQZT010000023.1:39659060-39673604 GCA_030068275.1 Clarias platycephalus | reverse complement strand
TAGTTTTGAAATCCCCAGTATTGTTGTAGAATGTAGAAAATAAATCACTAAACAAAAACAAAGAAATTTGCAAGTGATTCCAAACTTTTGAGTGGTAGTGTACATACATGCACATAGATTTTATTTGGTATATTTGAAATCCGCAAAGCTAAAAATAAAAAATAAAAGCTTTTCAGGAAGCACAGACTGCCATTAGCCTTGTGGGTGTCATGCTAAAAGTATTAGCAATGAGGCTTAGCCACGACTTGACACTTCATCAACTTCAGCGAGGAATCTCCACATTGAGCTTTAGCACTAATGAGCCAAAGACGGATAGCTGATTCATCATTAGTGAAAACTCTTGCCCTTTCCTTACTCTGTCTCTCCGTGTCTGTAGTGGAGGAGATCGAGCAGATGAACGGCCTGTTCCAGCAGAAGCAGAGGGAGCTCCTCATGGCTGTATCCAGGGTGGAGGAGTTGAGCAAGCAGCTGGAGACATTACGCAGCGGCAAACTGGACGAAATCACTGAACTCGAGAGACTCTACAAAGAGCTTCAGGTGCCTTCTGTTCAGATGGATGAATAGATTGAGGTCTAGACGTACGTATAGATCCATGGTACAGAGATAAAGCTGGGTGGTTGGTTGGATAATGGGCAAAAAGGTATAAATTTGTGGATGAATGGAGATGTTAAAAAAATGAATGAATCGATAGATAAGAGAGATATTCAGTAAAGACATACACCAGTGGACAAATGGCTTGATGAATCAGAAAAAAAGGATAGATGGATGGATAAATGCAAGATTTATGTGTGGGTGAAAGACCAAAACAAGGGATAATGAGGTGAGTAGACTGACATGGATCGTTTAATATACGTAAAATGGATGGAAGTATGACTACAGGAACAGAAAATGAGCTGATAAATTGCTAAATAAGGACGCAGATGGATGGGTAGATTGACCGATAAAAAGGTTATGAATAGATATAAAGATGGCTAAATGGACAGATGGACTGGTAGATAAATTAATAGTGAGATGAATAGATGGGACTACAGATAAACAAATGGATTGATAGAAATAATCAGAAATAATATAGGGTCCAAAGAATCTTTTTGTAAAAATATTTTTTTAGTGGGGCTAAAAAAAAACGGGCTAACTAACTATGACTCTGTGATCCCTTGAAGTTGAGGAACAAGCTGAACCAGGAGCAGAGTGCGAAGCTCCATCAGCAGAAGGAGTGTCTGAGTAAGCGCACACAGGAAGTGGCGGGGATGGAGCGGCGCCTGGCCGACCTGCGCCAGAGACTGTGGAAGAAGAAGGCGGCTCTACAGCAGAAAGAAAATCTGCCAGTGAGTGCAGGACAGAACGAATAATTAGTTATATTACATACACCGGGTTGCGATAAGATACAGTTAGGACTTCTACACTTGTTCTTTTTTCAGGCATCGTTCTGATTATTGATAGCACTTTTTTATTTTCTTTTAATAAACGTAACAAGGTAACACTGCTAGCACTACATATCTAACTAGTTATTTTAATCCGTTAAGGTTCTGCCCAACCTTTTGGTAGAGCCTATTTTGAGTCACTACATCTTAATGAATAATGTGTTGAAATTAGCCTGATTGAGCCATGTCTACCATTCAGTTGTGGTATGTTATGCTAAAAAAACTAATCACTTGACTTTTCACTTGGTTTGTAGCATATCATGAGAAATGAAGTGGATGTAATGCCCCAAAACGTGTGTTGTTAGCCTTTAGATTGACCTTTTTTGTTTGTAAATGTGTTAATTGCTTTTCCATGAAGCAAAATCTCAACCGTTTGGTAGAGATCTATGTTGTAGGTATTCCATTGCCTTTTTATTCATAATGATCCACCATATCTAACAAAAGATCTCAGTGAAGTTGTTTGTGTTAATACTTTAAGAATTGTATTATTGTAATTTTAGCAGAATCTCCCGCCATTTTCCCCCACAGCAGCCAGGTGATGGACAGAGCTCTCATCCTTCCTCAGTCTCCTCCAGAGTTGCCGCTGTTGGCCCGTACATCCAGTCTCCCGCTCCTCCACTTCCTCCCAAACAGGACATCCTGGTGAAGCCTGCCTATCCGGATGGCACAAGCACACTGCCCAAACCACTTACTAAAACAACCGGTACACACACACATATACACACACACACACATGGTGCATTTATGTCCCAACCCTCTCTGTTCTTTAATACTTTCTCCTTTTCTCTTCCCATTCAGGTAAAATCTCCAAGCTGTTTGAATGGAGTGTGAGTGCTGAGGTCAGTAGTTCAGGGGGGTCACAGCGAAGCTACGCCTCCACCCTGCCTCGTATGAGCAGCCATGGCTCCATGCAGAAAGGTGAGCACTTACACCGCTCCACATGCTATTCTTTAATTAACATGTGATGCTAGTAAAAAAAATTTATGTGTTAGATCCTGAGGCAGATCAAAAGCCACCGCCAACACTTCCATTACGGAAGAATCAGAGCAGCGAGGACCTCTTAAATGATGGCCAGGTAACACTCACACAGTATTAGTTAATACTTAATTATTGCTTTAATGGGCTGTGTTCATTTGAAGGAGACCGCACTAGTTATTCCCAACAGGCCACATCCAATTTGAAGTTAACATATGGCTGCTAACGGTCAGATCTTTTCCACTGGACCACACCCACTTTCATGATTACTTACAGTCTCATGAGGATCTCTGCCTCATTGGGATTGATCCAAGGAAATCATTTCAGCTAAAAGTATAAGTTTGTATGTCTCACTCTGATCAGGTCGGAGGTAAAGTGCCCCCTCCGGTTCCCAGTAAACCCAAACTAGGCCAGGCTGGCTTCCCCAAGCCCTGCTTCTCCACTGGCACCTTTCCAGGCAAAGCCAGACCCACTCACCAGCTGGCCCCCCACTGTCCGAAGGCACCAATGCCCGCCGCCACCGTGCGGCCCTTCAGCGTGGAGGGTTCAGCAAGCAAAGCTCCCTCCATCCAGAAACCTCAGACGTTAGCAGCCAGCTCCATCTACTCCATGTACACGCAGCACAGCTCACTGGCTAAGGGCTACCAGGGCCAGAGCACTCTGACACGCTCGCAACCTCGTGGTGAGCACTGCTCCTACTTCTAACGCTAGTCTCAGGGTTAGAGATATTCATATTACAGCATGTTATAAAACCAACTAGTAAAGATGTGTCTGTTGATTAGTATTAGTGGATACTATGATCACTATGTGCATAATGCTAACTGTCGCTTGTGCTACTACAGTACAATGGAGAAGGTATTGTTATAAATAGATACCCTGATCGCGTGTTTTATGTCCTAAACACCCGTTTCTTAAATTTGTTTCTAGTGTATGGAAAACCTGTCATCCCATCCAGCAGAGGGCAGCACACTCACTCCCAGGACATCAGCCACAATGAGAAAGGCAGCTCCATCGAGTCAGATCAGTTGGACCAGGCCATCAGCGGCGGTCCTAATGAAGGCATCGAGTCTGAGCGAGCACCGCGCCCGCTCAGCCCCACCAAGCTGCTACCGTTCCTGATGCACCAACACCGCCTGCAGAGTGACGCTGAGCTTGATACGCCACGCAGGCGGCTGCTGCATGCACCCCGCCCGTTAAAGAAGCGCAGCTCCATTACGGAGCCCGAGGGACCCAATGGACCCAACATACAAAAACTCCTTTATCAGAAGACCACGCTGGCGGCCATGGAGATGCCGGAGACTAGCACGGGTGCCAGCGAGGACACAGGTAGGCTCTCTGATGGAGCTCAGAAGGCATCGGATATGCACAGGACTGGAGCAGAGGAAGCTCAGACTCCGACTCTGCTTCCACCACACTCGTCTGCCACAGAACAGACCAGAAGACCTGAACTAAAGGAGGATGATGACCAGGAAGTGGGTAGTTCAGTCCCTGCTGAGGAATACCCTCCATATCCCCCGCCCCCATACCCCAGTGCAGGTAACCAGGATGGGCAGGACGAGGAAGAAGAGAGTGGCATGAAGGCACCGGAGGTCACAGGACAGGTCATGCTGCTGCCGGTATGGAAGTATTTTTAAATACAGAGCTTAAAATTCCCCTATTCCAGATTATTCTTTTGACTGTAGTTACTGAACAATATATTTTTCTCTCTAGGCAAGATTAGAACAACAGTGCCATCTGGTGGAAAGGTTCTTCTTCCCACCATTTTTATGTGACTGTTGTTCCTTTCATGATTTTGATAAGAAAAAAAAGGTTGCTTGCTAACAGTCCAGAATCAAGAAAACCCCACAAATAAACAGGACCAACTAGCATATTTCTTTTATCATCTATTTAAAGGTGTAGTCTGTAATTATTATCTAATTTCTAACTTTAAAATAAATGTTTTGCAGTTCTGGGGTGTGGCATTTCAGACTTCTGGTCATTTGACATATTTATCGGCTTTGTATTGTTCGCAGGAAGTGGGTAGTGCAAAATACAAACTTCCCCATATAGGTTGAGTCATTCTGATTAGTTAGGCTTGTAGTTGGAATGATGTAACTTATCACCTTCTGTCTCCAGGGGAAGAGAACGAACCTGCGGAAGGTGGGATCAGAAAGGATCAGCCACGGCATGCGGGTGCGCTTCAATCCACTCGCCCTCCTTCTGGACTCCTCACTAGAGGGTGAATACGACCTGGTGCAGAGGATCATCTATGAGGTTAGGAGCTGGAGAGGGGTGGTGATAACCAGCTGTTAGAATTGGCTTAGCCATATTATTTGTGCCATTGGTAGTTCAATGCATTCTAAGGGAAGAGGCATAATGGGAGTGTAACAAGTGTGCGGTGTCTCTGGACAGGTCGAGGACCCCAGCATGCCCAACGACGAAGGCATCACGGCGCTCCACAACGCAGTGTGTGCAGGACATACGGAGATCGTCAAGTTCCTGGTGCAGTTTGGAGTCAACGTTAATGCTGCCGACAGTGATGGCTGGTGAGGAAGTAGTTTTGACTGCAAAACTAAAAGGAAATTGACTGATCCAAAGCCACACACATGATTAGCTCTTGTAGGTCAAGCTGTCATCTCTTGGCAAAAGAAATAAGCCAACAGGTTGGATCAGAATCCTCCCCACTCTTATCTTTTCTCTGTCTTCCGTTCTTCATCTCGGCCTACCCTTGTTGCTTTATCAAAAGTCAGTAAATAATTTTGTTACTGGTGCGATCTGTCACTCTTGGGTTTTTGCTACTGCCTGCCTTTTTTCATTATGTCTTTCTTTCTGTCTGTCTGCAGGACGCCCCTGCACTGCGCGGCTTCCTGTAACAACGTTCAGGTGTGCAAGTTCCTGGTGGAGTCGGGTGCGGCCGTGTTCGCCGCCACCTACAGCGACATGCAGACTGCGGCAGAGAAGTGCGAGGAGCTGGAGGAGGGATACGCACAGTGCTCGCAGTTCCTCTACGGTGAGCGACGTTACTATTAAGACAGAGGGAGCCAAGCATCTGTACACCATTATGTTTTAACAGAAGGTCTTCACAATGATATTAATACAGTTTGTGTGTGTAGGTGTGCAGGAGAAGATGGGGGTGATGAACCGTGGTATCGTGTACGCTCTGTGGGACTACGAGGCAGAGTACGCTGATGAGCTCTCGTTCATTGAGGGCGACTGCATAACTGTGCTGAGGCACGAAGACAAAGACGAGAGCGAGTGGTGGTGGGCGCGGTGCGGAGACAACGAGGGCTACATCCCTCGCAACCTTCTCGGGGTGTGTACAGTACACTGTTGCATACTAGCTGTTGTTAGCTACATTTCGCATCATTTCAAGCTCTCGTCTTAGCGAGCTGAAAGATAACATGGTGGCTAAATTGATGTGACATGTGTGCGTCTTTTTTGGTCGTTGCCTAATTCGACACTTTATTGACCTGATGCTTATTGTTCTCTTCACAGCTGTATCTGCGGATCAAACCCAGACAGAGAAGCTTAGCCTAAACCTCGCCATGATGCAGTCCCAATCCAGCCGACGTGCCCTCTAAAAGCAAAGGGCTGAAGCCAACAAGATACTCCAAAGTGCTTCTTCTCCACACACTGGTGCATTCCTCCAAAAAGCTTCACATTTTGGATTTGTTAATTCATCGTCTTCAGAAGCACAGTGGAGAATTAGGAGGCTTTTTAATAGTCATATCTGATGATTGTTTAACAACCGCAGTTTTTGGCCTTTCTAGAATGTGAATGTATTATTTGCACATCTAATCTATTTACCGGTCTATAGGTGTGATGGTACTGTATGTTTTATTTTTGATTAGAACACAGTCCATTGTGGTATCACTTAGCGAGTCCATGAACTTTATCATGTGACCATCGTTTGCCTTTTTTTTTTTTTTGGCTTGATTTTCGCTGACAAGTTGCTAGAAAGCAGTGTCGTACAATCGAGTGGGCGATTGCTTGAGGAAATGTATGAACCATTTACACTTGAACCTGAAGTGCAGACATCACAGACTTTCCCCCAACAGCCTGTGCTTGGGATCCACTGTGAAGGCCCACAGGGCTGAAATGATCTGCCATAGGGCCCAGCAACAAATTAGTTTCACAATTAATGCAGATGGAAGGAAAAGAGAACCAGACACTACGGGTGCAGTGCTGAAGGAATTACTGGAAAAGGCACAACTGTCTCAACACTCCAAGGACAAGAGCACAATTCCAGGGAAAATGAGGTGAAGAACCTGTATGAGAGCTTAACTAACCAGAAAAAAATAGCATCTTAACTACGGGATTTTACTTTGATAAAACAAAAAATTGAATCGAGCAAGTCGGGATGGTGAATGCTAAAACACCCCTTTACAACATCCAAGAAAGGAAGGTGACATCTCTCTGAAGAAGGACTACAGGGGTCTACCATGCCAAGGTGACCAGTCTACTCGATGCCACTGATACAGGAAGGAAGAAACCCCCACTCAGACTCGGTTCCCACTAGTTGGCAACACAATCCAGCACCTCACAGGATTTTATTAACAAAGGGTCAAAATCCTAAGCTGGACCAACATGAAACTGGTATCAAAAAACTGTGGTTCACAGAAATGTGGGTAATTGTCAAATTGCTTTATTATTTTATTTAATTTAATTTAAAGTGACCGGCATGAACAGTCTTTCAGTGGTTTCTAAAACTCTTAGAATTATGGGTCCCAACATTGGAGGATCCAGTTTGTTGTCTCCGGAATGCGCTTAGTCAATTATGTGTGTGTGTTGGTGTGCAGGAGGAAACGAGGTGATGAACCTTCGCATTGTGTACATGCTGTGGGACTGCAAGACGCAATACCTCATCAACGCCTAGCAGGATTTTGCAAGCAATGTTCAAAGACTTAAACAGACCAAGATGAAACTGTAATATCCTACACATCACTTCACCCTTCACATCCTGTGAAGAAAAGGCCACTGCATCAGAGCACGTTGTCCGACACAACCAACCAACATGTACCATACTCGACCTCTGCCTGACTGTGCATTCTTTCAAATGTAGGGAGGGGTTTTGCATTTAGAAACAATGCTGTGCCACGGGTTGACCTGTGCCCCTTTACTGTGTCCAGTCTCTACATGAAAAAAAAGAAGCAGCAGAGCTGAGAGATCCTTCAAAGGAATCACACCTACTGTATGGCAAGCCAGTAGCATTTAATAGCTAAATTTGACTATCCAGAATGAACCTTACAGATATCAACAACATATTTCTGACAAGTTGTAATTGCATTCAAGTCAAAATGACAGTTAGAGATATCTGTAATTCAGTTTTGGATAGTCACAATGAAAGTTAGGGATATCTGCAGTTAAGTTTTGAAAAGTCCAAACTGAATTACGGATATCTGCAATGACGTCACTGAAACTGATATTCGACTCGTCACACATTCTAAATGACAATTACAGATATCTATAACTGAGTTTTGCCTAGGCAGAATGAAAGATAAAGATATCGTAAACGTCATTTTGACTCGTCAGCACTGTTGTGTCCGACGTTGCTCATGAAAGGCTTCCCATTGGATATTTGCCCAGCAGGCAAATTATTTGAGCAGTTAGCAGAAGAAATGGCGGTCGCTGTTGTAGACAAAATTATTAGAAAATGCCATGAAATAGAACGCGTACCCAATCAAGGAATTTGTGGGGAACGAGAGCTTCGTTCACTTGAGAGTTGTGGGAGAAATTTATGTCGTATTGAACAAAAACTACATGTTCCTCCTCCTGCTATCCTGACATGCTCACTATACATAAACAAAGTTAGTCTATCCTCTGGTTGAACAGTAAGCCGCTCCCGCCAATATCAAACCCGTCCTCCTATTTGCCGTAACTTCTGACACAATTACAGATATCTGCAATGTTATTTTGCCTAGTCAAAACTCATTTCAAGATATCTGTAATTACATTTTGACTAGGCAGAATGAAAGTTAAAGATATTTCTCATTTGAGATATCTCTAATCAAAATTCATTTAAAGATATCTATAATTTGATAACGGATCTAATTCTAAATTATGTCTATTCACAATTCCCGTTAGAGATATCTACAATTTCATTCTGACTAGTGACAATACCAGTTCAAGATTTCTATAATCCAGTTTTGACTACTTAAAATAGAATTTAAGATATCGAAAAAAAGGACATTATAAATATCTTTAATTGATGGGAGTTAATAATATCTTGAATTGGAATTGTGACTAGTCAGAATGAAATTGTAGATATCTCTAACAGGAATTGTGGATAGTCATAATTTACTTGTAGATATCCACATTTCACAATGTGGATATCTACAACTGAGTTAAAGATATCTGTAAAGGGAAACTCCATAGATATGAATGGGAAAAGTGACGTCATTCGTCCTAGGAAGAACGACGTTGTGGATATCTGGAATGACTATTGTTGATCGGAGGAATGCCATTGTGGATATCTGAAATGTTCATTTTGCCTAGGAAGAACTGAATTACGGATATCTGTAATACATATCCAGACTTGCCATTAAATGTTAAAAACGGCTTGCCATACACAACCAACCGTTGCGTGTCAGGGTGTCAACGACATAATGAAGCCTTTTGAATGTGAAATGAAACGTATAGACATTTTTAAGCACATGTAAAGCACCTTCAGGATGCAAATGTAGCTTAGGCTCCACCCACACTGATAGAAAATTCACATGCCCATGTTCTGTCACCTTATTTTAATTTTTTTTTGCTTCTGTATATGTTCAAGAAGTTCAGTGGGGAAACATGGGTTATGTTTGTCTGCTCATAAGTATAATTTTTAAATCTTTAAATGTTTAAAATATTAAAAATGTCACTATGGTGCTCAATAATGTGGAAAAAAAAAGTCTGGTTCACAATGAATAACATTTTGTTCAAAATAAAAAAAATAAATAAATAAAACCTTTGTATTTAACTATTGCATCTTCTTTTTATTACAGTGAATTAACTTAAGCAAAGATTAATTATTCTGTTTCCAGCGAGAGATTTTTAAACCACACCTTCAATAGGGGTGCCAATATTTCTGCAGCTGGCTGTGTAATTCCCGCATTCTCCATAAGATTCACTCAAGGAAACCGCAATCCACAATAAAACATCTCTTTATTACTTACAAATGAGTTCCGTGTAAGGTACAGTGCAGGTCATGAGCGCATCCCAGAATTCCGCACAGCATGCAGTGTATCAGCCAAACGCTGTGCCGTGGGACACGAGATGAAATGTTCAGGAGAATAATTAAATGTTACACAGGTCACGGTAATAAGCATCAAAAATATCAGGTGCAAAATGAGAAGTTGGCCATAAATACAATACTTTAGTTTGTTTTATTTTTTTCCTCTGGTTAATTGCACGAAACCTCGATGAATTCAGGAATCAGCACGAGCACACAACATGCACGTCAAACAACAGACAGGAAAATATTCACACACGTTTCGGTTTGCTAAACTTGTTAAAATTGTCTTTACATTACGAACTATTTAAATTGGAAAATTTTATCTGAAGCTCAAGGTGGAGGAAAAAAAAAAACTATCATTTTAAGTACGTTTCTAATGATTTTAAATTATTATATTGCTATTTCAATTTATCTTATTGCTTGTGATAATTTTACGAATTATAACTTTATCGTGACAATGAGTAAATTCTAGTTAATATCATATTTTAAATTCCATATTCGAAAACACCAATTTATTAAATATTAGCTGTTATTAATTGTTAGCAAATAAGCAAGTTTTCGTGAAATTCAACTGACATACATTTATGTCAGTTATAATTTATTATATTTGGTAATTCACTAATTTAAAACATGAATTAAGATAACACAGAATAAGAAATAATGAGATATTAATTAAAATAACGGCATTTTCCTTCACAACTTGCGGTTCAGGATGTCCATAACGTAAGATGCTTTCACACATAATGTACTGATATTGAAAAAAAAAAAACAAGTTCAATTACTTTGTAACCATAACAACGCTAACTAGTCTTGTTATTTTATTAATAAAGATTGATAATGAAGAGCTGGTAAAGGGGACGGTTACTAACAAGCTCCGTGTTTTTCCTGCATGTCCACGGAGCTACGATCTGATCAAAATGGCGCTTGACCTCTCTCCACGCTTTTCTGCAATCCTGTAGGGTCACGTGTAGCACGTCGAGCGTGAAAGCAGCCTTCACAGTCTTCGCTTGGCAGAAACAAGCTAATAATGTTCTTTAGTCCGCACGCAAACGTTACATCCCATATTTAATATAAAAATGTTCCTAATTGGAGGGGAAATCCATCAACAAAAGATGGATAAAATAATATACTGTAAATGCTAAATAATAAGAGCTATAAATTGCTAAATATTTTGTTATTTATTCATTTACTTACGTCATATTTGACTATCTAAATAAATAAAATAAATGATGAACCACCTACAAAGGTCAATTTTTACTATTCAGTCTCTGGCATCAGAATTAATAACTAAAACGCAAGTTAAAGAACTTAACTCAGATGTGTTAGTGCTAGTGCTATGGAAACTAAATTGCTTTCCTATTTTAGTAATAACCATAAAATACACATGAAATTTTATTTTCCTATTTACTAAAAATGCTTTTTAAGGAAAATGAAATGTGCAAAATCACCGTGCAGAAAACTGTATATTGAATTCAATCCTTTAAAAGGTCTTTTTCTTTTGTAGATTTTTGGCCAGACTTTCCTTCCTCGTTTTGAGGAAGACGTTTCGATTGTGTAACTCTGCTGTAACTCCATCAGCCAGCTTTATTAGACCTGCTAATTAATCGCTCACTGCTGTGTGGTGATGAAAATAATAAGAGGAATAAAATGATAAATATCCACATGTACGGTAGTGTGTGTGTGTGTGTGTGTGTATACGGAATCTAACCGCAAGTAAATCTCTGACGTTCGATTGGAATTTCTAGGCTGCTATCGGCCTTAACTGTGCCAGGAGCGCATTGTGCCCCTAGTGGTGCATTACTGTCTGTGCACCCTATTGGACATCTATGTGTTTTGGGACTTTTGTTATGATGGTAATGTTCACTGTCCGTTAAACAGGTGTGTCTCATTACTTAATCTTCTGTCTAGCTTATTTTCTCTTTGTCCTGCATCTGATTGTTTAATGTAACTGGCTTCATGCCTGATTCCTGGTTTCCTGATCCTGCCAACAGTCCTACAGTCTTGTTTTCCGTCCTGTTCCTCCTGATCAGTGCTAAAGTTTTCTTTTTCTAGTGATGTGTACATGGAGAATGAGGGCTGTGATCTTGTGTTCGCTCATTGTTCTCATTATCACCAGTGTATATGCCCTAAATCACACTCCACAAATGCACCATTACATCCCAGTGTTATCATGCTGGCATGGACATGTCCCCAAAAAAATTCTAGTCCCTGCCTAGGTCACACACACACACACACCATTACAGTTTTATATAATGGAACAAGTGCTTGTATAATAACATACTAATGATCTAATCGTGAGTCTGATAACAAACATTCTACCTTGGACTTGTCCTGACTTGTCCGCCTTGATTTACTATATAGGGCAAATAAACAGAGATTCAGGCCACAGCGGTCATGTGCCAGATCTCTCTCTCACACACACACACACACACACACAGACTATTCAGAATATTAGATCTAACCATCACCCTACTGTGGTTGTGTCCCAAATCACACACCATAACACTATACAGGAAGTACTGTTATAAAGATTTTGCCATCATCTTCATCATCATAATGTGCCGATGCCCCAGTCTACATTCCCTAATTCACTATATGGAGCAAATAAACACCAATGTGGTACATTATCTTGGACGTCCTATTTAGGCCACATTAATGCCAGTGCACTTTATTCACTATTTAAGGACATGTTAATGCCATAGAGGAGAACCAGAACTAGGGCTAGCAGACAACAAAATGGAGAACTAGGCCACTGTGGGCGTGTCCCAAACCACACACGCTATTTCACCCTACAGGCCAGACAATTACTGTCACGAATACGTACCTGACGTGTCCCAAACCACACGCTCAGTCTCCTGACTCTTTATTTTTTTCCCCTCCGTATAAATAAACAATATGAAAGTAACACATTTAGCGTTGGATCGAACTAATCCACATCGCTACATACAGTACCACTGTTACGTGTGTTGTTGCTATGGTTACGGGTTATTATCTCAGCAGCCTGTAAGACACAAGTGTATATTTTTGTTCAGCTGAGCAACAGCAAAGGCGTGAGTGAAGGAGTAAATATATATATGTATATACATACAGGCCTGAAGCTCGTCGTCGTGGTTACGTCTCAACATTATGATAGCGTGTCAAGGACAAGCGTATAGTTCGATTAAACTGCTCCGCTACGCCTGCATTGGAGTAGAGGCGTCCCGATATAATGAGATCACAGGCACCTGTCAGCCAATCAGAAGTGAGTTGGCCTGGGTGAGAGTTCGCTAGGAAGTTTTAGCCTTTATTCTAAACGTACTTACTTTTTTCCCCAATTTTTGTCCTGAATTGGAAACCCCGCCCAAACCGTCTCCTATTGGCTGAAATAAAATAATGTTTATATCGACACACTCTCTATCTCTATTTTTCTCTCTCTAGACGTGGTTCTGGCGTGGTTTGTGATTCTGATCATGTGCGCTGTTCTGACCAGACGGCACCAGATGGGTCACATGACCGATGCCCTTGGTCACGCCCTCACGGAAGAGCAGCTTTGCGCCGATGCGTAGGTACTCTGGGTGTTTCAGGAAGCGGAAGCACACCACTGCCCTCTCGCCGGTGCGCAGCTCCTCCTGTACGACACACACACACACACACAGAGTATATTGTCGTTGTCTTCGAATCCATGTTATTCAGACACACTGCAGTAACGTAGTCCAGGGTGGTCAATAAGCTAATGATGACAGAAGGGCAGAGCGACCACACCCACCTTGCCGAGTAAGCACTCCACCGTGGCCGTCTGACGGACATTTCCGACGTGCACCGTGACCTGGAAGCCGCTGCGGAAAGTCTTGGCGTGGAACAGGAGCACGATGGCCGCCTCAAACTGCCAGCAGATGGTGGGGTTCATCTTAGGACTCACCATCACCATGCCCTATACATGCACACACACACATTAAATCATGTCAGTACTGAGTAATGACGTTGTTGGGTGTTTAAACTTTTGAACGTGCTTTGAATTATTTTCCTGCAGAGAACGTCTTTACATTCATCTCAATTCAAAAAGCTAAACAACGATGTGATAAGTCCAGGAGTGCCCAAACTTCTGCATACCACGGTAGCCATGCTAAGCGTGCGCGTCAGAACTTTACTTTGCGCAGTAGCGAGCGGTCGAAGTTGCCGAGCGCCAGCGTCGCCGCCTGTCCGGCCCGGAGAACCCTGCAGGCCGAGCGGTTCCTCTGCATGCTGCACACCTTTAACCGCAAAAACTTCCCCTCGTCTGTGGGCCCCACCACCAGGCGGTCTCCCTCACGACACACACCACTACACACACACACACACACACACACACAGATAAACATCTATAACTCTGGACTAACTGTAGAAAAGGTACAGTGTTTAGTTTAAGAAGACGATGATAATGCACTGGGTGTTCTGTTATGGAAAATTATTTGATTTGTTGTGAACCTGTTATTTTGGAAATGACCAAAACAGTTTTTTGCTTTTTATAAATTAATTTTAAATTTTTTTGCTGCAAACATTTCTTTTAGTTGTTTTTGTTGACAAAAAAAAATAGTTTTGTTGCAACATATTTTTGTGACAGATAATTAGGGCCCAAGCACTTCAGTGTGTGAAGGCCCTTTTGTTTTCCTAAGGATTATAATTAGGAAAACAAGCACTATGATATCAGCCCCCTGTCGTCAAGTGTGTGAGGGCCCTCTTGTTCTCATTATTATATGTTTTTTTCAGCATGGGGGGCTTTTTGGGATCTTAACATGCTCAAAAAAAAAAAGTAATGAAAATAGGGACACAGGTTGGAATCTGCAGGCAGTAGAACCTCGGCTGGACTCTCGGTTAAGTTGGGAGGGGGAGGGGTGCTCACTGTTGCTTGCAACTACACCGCGTTCCAAATTATTATGCAAATTGGATGTAAGTGTCATAAACATTAAATGTTTAGTTTTTAAATTAAACTCATGGATG
>JAQQZT010000023.1:39639851-39652930 GCA_030068275.1 Clarias platycephalus | reverse complement strand
GAACATGCAAACTCCATGCACACAGAGACGGGAATCGAGCCTGGCCGGGAATCGAACCCGGACCCCTGGAGGTGCAAAGCGACAGTGCTAACCACTACACCACCGTGCCGCCATGGGAACAGAGGTGTAGGCATAATTTGTTTTAGGGAACTCTGTGAGGGTTCTCCCCACCAAGCATGGGAAGAACATGCAAACTCCATGCACACAGACCTCGAGGCGGGATTCGAACCTAAACCCTGGTCTGACAGTGCTAACCACTAAGCCACCGTGCCGCATTACTGTGTTTCAGAAAGGGCAAATTATCTATGGGCCTACATCAAAGAAATGAAAACAACTAAGGAGATTTAAAATGACCAAAACTTGGTTAAGAACTGTTCGAAGCATTATTAAAACCTGAAAAAGATAGTGCTGAAATGTCAACTCTATGTAAGAAACAAAATCATGAATTAGCGTGAATGGAGATCACTTGGTGAAGTTGCATGGTTCAAAAAAGGGCTTTAGTACAGTGGTACCTCAGCAAAATTTGGTATTGCAAAACGCATTGTCCCACTGGAAATCAAATGCAGAGAATCCGTTCCAGCCACCCCCAAAAAATGACGAATATTACCAATTTCCAACACTATAATCATATTTTTGCATATAAAAAGAATCCAGACAATTAGGAAAGACACATACATAAAGAAAAATATGAAATAAATAGACATTAAACCTCAATTAACCTTCATTTATGATTCCTCTTATTTGACAGTGATGGTATTTGTTTGTAGCTGTTAGATTTTGTTGTTATTTGGATTTGAAGCTGTGGGTTGTTTAGTTGTTGGGATAATGATTATGAGGACATTCGTTTGGGGGGAACATAATAGTTTGAGTGAAATGCGGCTGTTTTGCAAGTTTTCTCTCACAAGAAATTAACCTGATTCTGTTTAAAGTCACCACGTGAAGGATTATTTTGGTAAAAGTGGTACCTGAAGTGCTGGGGTACTCAGATCACTGAGCTACATTTCTTAGTATCGAGACTGAAACTGAATACCTGACTAATATGTGAACTTTATTTATAGTTATCATGCTAATTGGAGTTAGTCAGACTCCTCACACTACACAAAGCTATTAGCTAGCTGGCTAGTTACAATAAATGTATCTGTTTATTAAGCATTTATTCCTATCAAGCTCAGCAATTAAAGAACATTCCGCTGTATAACACTCTGTACCTGAGGTATCTGCAGAAGCTAACTAGCTAACAGGCTAAGCTTAAATCGCATCAGCAACGTTCACTTCACGCGCATTAACGGTTATTAAGATCAATATTAAAAAAAAAAAAAAATCTTGTCAGCATAGCCACGCCCACAGCTGGGGGGGGGGGGGAAATTACCTCAGGGGGCAGAAACGGCGGCGGCTCGTTGGCCTTTTTGCCCCTCCGCCTCTTCCCCCTCCTCCTCCTGCCCCTTCGGTTGCGTGATTTGCGCTTGTGTCCGTTTTCTGTAACGGATCCGGGCCCAGGCGCGTGCGCTTTAACATCCATGACATCGCAGCGTTCAGCGATCTGCATTTCCACAAACCGCGACTCTGGGTTTTTGTTTTTCTCTCTGCGATTCCCGAACAGTTCTGAGAAATCTTCTGGTTCTGGTTCTGATTCTGTGCGGACAGAGGACGAGTCGGACACCGTTTTAATGCAGCGCAGGCGCGCGCGGTGGCCGGTCAGGGTTGCCAGATTGGAATAAAATGAGGCCAAACGTCTACATAGAAGAGCTCGTTTAAAAGAGATTAAAGAGTTTATAGAAATAGTTAAAAGGTTAAAGATAAGAATAATCTGCTGAGCTTTAATGTTATCAGTGATATTATTATTACTTCACGTCGTAGCCCACGTACATGTCTGTCTGTCTGTCTAACTTATTAATACAAGAAATCACATTCTGTAAGGTTGAGTATCTTACGCCTTGTTTACACTAAGTCGTCCTTCTTTGGTGGTCAGATAAATACACTCCCTGTTCGGTGATCAGAGGAATCACAGATGACACAAAATTCAAGTTTTGTCTTAAAATTCACTTATACCACTTCAGCGCTGTTATTTCAGCCAATGTGAAAAATATGAACTAATCCCAGTAAAACTATTCAGTTTATCTTTTCTAATTAATATCTATTGGTGCAGGTGTTTGTTCACATTGAGACAGTAGCGCAATCATGGCTTATTTTAAAGTAGATTATTAAATAACTGTTTATAACATCGCTTTTACTCATAAACTGCTCATACTGTAGCTTCGCTTCTACTCAACATTTTCAGGTTTAACTTGTGTCCAGGCAGTTTTGCATGATGCTATGACAAAATCGGGCTGGATAGACGTACCGACAGACGTATGGAAATACAGACAGAAATTTTTGTGAGACTTTTTTTTTTTGTATGCATGAAACTGACCAATACACAGACAAACCCTTTCTTTTATACAATATACTGTACATACTGCTCAGGTGTATGAATCAGATATCAAGTGTAAGGTGGTTGCCAAGTGCCATAAATCTAAATGCAAAAATTTCTGTAAAGTGACAAATAAACGCTTCTTCTGACTTCTTATTATTCCTATTTGATTGCAGTTCACCAACCTCACATTTGTACCTGTAGACTAGTTTTGTAACCCACCAACAGATGTGTGTTCTACACACAGTCACAGGGAGGACTGACCTTCATGTCAGTGTGCCAAAGTCATCATCCTGTGTACATCAGGGGCTGTGCAAAAGGTTCTATTCCGGTCAAGTGTGTTACCACGTCTGTTATTTCATCGTGGACAGCAAGTAAAATTGGGTGTGAAACTGAGCAAATCTGCCGCAGAGATGTTTGACATGATTCGGAAAGTTTGCGCCGACGCTGCAATGAGTCATCTGAGGGGTTTTGAGTGGCAGGCAAAAATACAGCATCTCTACATTTTACACAACAGTGGAACCTTGGCATACGCATATCCTCCGTCACGAATTCTTTCCTTTAGAAGTAAAATTCTGCAAGAAATTTGCATCGGCATACAAAACATGTTCAGCGTACAAACAAACAGAACCAAAAAAGAACGCTCTTTTCAGATGAAAATAAACTTTGGATTTCATTTAAAGAAATCAGGGCCCCAGAGTATGGTGGAAGTGTGAAGAGGCACATAATCCAGGTTGCTTGAAGTCCAGTGTGAAGTTTCCACAATCGTCTTCTTATCATCTGCTGATTTTGGTCCACTGTGGTTCATCAAGTACAAAGTCAACATCACTGTCTACCAGGAGACTTTAGAGCACTTCATGCTTCTGTCTGCTGACAATCTTTATAAAAAGGGCAACTTTCTTCTCCAGCAGGACTCAGCACCTGCCCAAAACTACCACTAATTGTTTTACTGACCATGATACAGTATTACTTTTTTGTTGTTGTTGATTGGCCAACCAAATCACCTAACCTAAACCCCATTGAGAATCTACTGTATGGGCTGTTGTCAAGAAGAAGACGAGAAACGTCCAGTTCAACAGTACTGATAAGCTGAAGGCTGCTCTCAAACTGGTCTTCAATGACACCTCAGCAGTTGAGGCCACAGGTTGAGGCATCGATGCAGTAATTCATGCTAAAGGATCACCAACCAAGTATTGAGTGCATAAATGAACATACACTTTAGAAGTTGGACCTTCCTGTAGTGAAAACCGATTTTGATTGATCTTCAAAATTAAAAGAAAAAAAGACTTGAAACATTTCACCTTTATGTGTTATGAATCTAGAATATATAAGTTTCACATTTTGAATTCAATTAATAATAATAAATAAATAAAAAAAGACTTCCACTATATTTACATTTTTGAGATGCACTGTATATGGAGACCAAGAAGAAAGTAGAGAAGGAATTTCATTGTACATTTTGTTTCTGTGCATTCCACACCAAATTCCTGGACTTTGCAGCCTGCAGGGGGAGACAGAGTATTATGCGTAACTAATCTGAAAGACAACCCTGGCACAAAAAAACTACTAAATAAAACTAGCATAGGAATCATATAACCATAATCACAAATCATAAATGCTATGACTAAACTAGTATAGATATGGATAGTATAGTATAGATTTGGAAACTTGTGTAGATGCTTTGTGGGTCAGCACCATGTCAGACCTTCACAGTGTTCAGACTTTAAGGCTGCATTGAGTAATAACCCGTTTTTGTTTTTTCCTGAAAAACATTTCTTACTAAAAATAAGTTGACGTCATGCAACCACAACCCACAAAAATGGTTAAGTGTTAAAATGAGCAAATGTCATCCACTTTTAAGCATCATTCAGAGCAAAACCAGTAATTAAGTTTTACTGGGTCTTCTTGATGATGCTGATACTGATGTGGAGATTAACCATGATGTTGGCCCAGAGCTCTGCTCTCTCCCTCTATCGATTGTAGTGAAATCCTGCAGCTGTAAATGGATTACGAGAGGTCGGGACGAGCAATGGACACGCAGTCCGGCTCCATCGCTAAGCCGCTTCCGCGTAGAGGGAAAGTGCGTATTTTAGAATTTATGCTTATGATATTAGTTTGATCTCATTACCAGTTTTGCCAGATTCAAGCACGTTTCGGTTATACAGTAGAACTAGAAATATTCCGTCTTTATGTGCTCACAAAATGGATTAAAAAAAAAAAACTGAGTAAGGAATTAAACATGACAAGATGTACTCTCATGGCTGAAAGTACATTTTCATTACACATTACATTTCGTTCCAGCAATTTTTAAATGGTTACAAATTTTTATTTAAGTACAGCATATCTCACATTAAAGTTGTTTAATGACTAATTCTAGGTCTTGTGTTAGCTGTAAACAAAAACACTATAAACTTCATCAGGCTGAAGTTCTTTTCTCTTTAAGTTAATAAGATGTGGTATGAAATAGACTTTCCCATGGGGGAAAACCTACTGACCACTGCAAAGGGCTGACTTCACACACCTAATCAACAACAATTTCTGTTACAGAAATTGAATCAACACCTTTTGTCAAATGAGGCACTGTGGTGTTGGTGTAGACGTGATTAAAACAGGCGACTCCACCGACATGCCTTTTGGGGTGACTTTTATTAAAAGCATCTTACAAGAGAAACACACAGAGCGACACCAATAATTGACATTTAATTGACCTGTACAATTAG
This sequence comes from Clarias platycephalus, assembly GCA_030068275.1. NCBI lineage: Eukaryota > Metazoa > Chordata > Actinopteri > Siluriformes > Clariidae > Clarias > Clarias platycephalus. The sequence continues at coordinate 39,647,800 of JAQQZT010000023.1, read as the reverse complement.
GCTTTTGCAGTACATGCATCAGATACATTACAATGTTATCGTCATCATTAATACAGTCATCAACTTATATCAATACATAAAACAACCAAAGACACGTTTCGTACGTCACACCTAGCTTGGCGTTTGGGTTTTATCATCTGCTCGAGCCCAAAACTGAACTACTCAAATAGAACAAGGATGGCTACGACAGAAACGTGGCACTCGATACGTCACTCCTACAGTACAGAAATGTAAAAATATATATATATAATAATAATAAATGCCCTCCCGATCATTTAGAACTCTGTCGTATTAGGTGGTGCTGTTGTCCGAAAGCCTTTTCGAGCCCTATTAAAATATAAAACATAGGCCACTGGTTAACTTTGAATAATAATGAACCACCTCCGCATTTCCTACGCCTATTCTCTAGCACACAGTACATGTATATACGTAAACAAAGACTCAACTTTTGGTACTTCAGGAGCACTTCCTAGGTTGGGGGGGAAAAACATGCTTCATATACCGTTTTATATACTACAGATGCCTCCACGAGAGATGCCTGTGGAGGGGCAGCACCGGAGGAAGGAGTGGGTCATGGAGGTTAAGCTCTCCCAGACCTGGGATAAACTTCACTTTTTTGGGTTTTAACAGTACGTTTGAAATAACGGAAACAGAAGATGGTCAACATGGCATGAACAACTATTTGAGTAGAACCTCACTAGCAACAGTCGTCTTTGATCTGTGCGTAATTAATCATTTGCCATTTTTTGTTATAAAGGCAATGAGATTATGAGATTGTTATAGTTCAGTTAATATAGATGCATTTTTCTGTTTAGATTTATCAACACTACCAAGTTGGTTAGCTTGAACACCTAACTAGCTTGGTGGAGTCATGTGCACACAGCGTAATGTAATTCATATTGAAATCCCACATGATTGCACATATTGTATAAGTTACCATGACTGCTCCTAAGATAAGTTATATTCCGTTCTATGTGCCGTAGTGAGTAGACGCGTAACCTGACTCTGAATACAGGGAAGTTTCCTCATGTGAATACTGACATAACTTTAAGTGGTTAATTATCGACATAAACTTTAAATCTGTCCCAAATTAGAGATTATAGCTAGATACTAATTAGCAAACATAGCATAACAGTTTAAAAAAAACAACAACAAAAAAAAAATCCATAAATTTAAATTCTGAAAATCTTTGAGCTGATTGGTCGGGTTCATAAAACTATCTACAGATAAAAATGCCCGTGTTCTGTCCAATAGACTGGTATCAATTCATAAGATGAATTACCTCAAAAGATAAAGTACAGCCTAGGTCAAAAAAACAAAACAAATAAAATAAAATAAAAACATATCTAAAGCCCCTTACCAAAAACATTTCCCAATCATCTCCTCTCCCCAAAGTTCCCAAAGGCACATTCAAGAAGATTTGCGCAGGACCCGGTGACTATTCCTCCTCAAATAAGTCCTGAAAATAAATACGCCTGTTCACATTGCATTATCCTTCATCACAGTTAGCTGCCATATGAACTTTGTGTTTCTATTCAAAATAAACTTGTGGTGAAGTCGCTTGGACCGCACCCAAATTTAGACATGAGTAATGGCGCATGTGAAATCCCCCAAACCCACAAAACCAGCATTCACATTCACATGAGCCCTTTTTTTCAGGAAGCTCAGAAAAAAAAAAAGAAAAAAGAAATTTGACTGTTTTTATCCCAGGTCTGATCTGTCACCCAGTTGGACCAGAATATTGACTGCTGGACCAGTTTGAGAATCAACAATTCTCAAACAAAGTGTTGCTTTCGAAACTGGGGCAAAATCATACCGAATAGCATCAGTTATTAATGAAGCTGTCATCAATAAAGGCTAAACATTTGTATATGGTTATAAGTCGCCGGTTGAGAGATCTCAAACCAGTCGGACATCGTAAAACACCAATCACACCAAACACAAACTATATGAAATATTCCAGAAGGCAAATACGACCCTCTAAGAAGCAGGGAAGAGAAATGATGTACAGTAGCAATCTTGAGATGCAGTCCTTCGTGGCAGTTTAGAGTCTTGATGGACATTATCTTTCTGTAAGGGGCCAGAGCACGAGCCCCAAAAGGTTCTTGCGTTGTGCGCAAATCATGGGTTCAATGGTGGAGAAGAACGGATTGGTTTACAACACGCTGAAGCATAACTAACTCACGGTCACTGCTCATGCTGAGGTCTCTACAGCGCTGACAGCACCAAAAGCAGGCACGGTTCTAGGGTTAAACGTTGTCTGTAACATATCTTGTTAATTGCTTGTGCAATTCTATTGACGTTTGGGGTACTGGAGTACGTATTGCAAAAGGCTGCTGTATCCGGACGAGCCCTCTAACCGATCCGGGGGCGGCAATCATCTCAGGTCTTCACCGGTCGTTTCTGAATATATTGCGAGACTTATTGCAATTGCAATACGAAGCTATATTAGTACAATTTGATCTTTTGTTTCTTTCACTCCCACATGATTATTGAAGAACGGAGTTACCGAAGACAATCTCTTGGGGATAAAAGGATAGACATGAAACGAGAAGAGTGTGAACTCTCTGAATGTTCATATATAGATATCTATATAGATAGCTAAATTTCTTTAAAAAATAGGTTTAAATTTCATTGATGGCACCACTTGTTTATTTAATTTTTTATTTTATTTGGGAAATATTCTCATGGCAAGTTCTTGTTGGGGTCAGTGAGTCAACGGGATACTGGTAGCATTAACTGGAGAAGACTAAGTGGTGGAAGCTTTGGCGTTCTCAGCGTGGGACAATGATGGGGTTCCAGTACCGGCTCTAGACTGGCAGAACTCCTTAATAGTGACGGTAAGGTGGTTAGTTGCAACATCAGTAACAACGACATTGGAGCAGGTGGACGTCCGCTTGGGATGCCAGTCGGGGTCAAGCTGTTTAGCCCCCGTCTTCTCATCGCTATCGGATGTCTGAAATCGGCGGCATGGTTTCCTTTTCCTGCCCCTTGTCCCACAGAAATTCTGTGCCCTCCGTTTTTTGTTATCTGGTGACGATGATAACGAGGAAGAAGAAGAGAGGGGTGGAGAGGAAGGTAGACAAGGTTCTGAGGATCCAGATGTGATGTCAGTAGATTGACTATGAGCTTGGGATGAGGTTTCTGTGCTCAGTGCCACAGATGGGCATGAGGTTGCGGTGAGCTGGGGTGGCTGGCGACGAGGCTGGCTTCTTGCAGAAGACGGAGCGTAGCTTTCGTTGCCACTGGAGCTGGACGGAGAAGGGGGCGTCTGGATCCGAACCCGGGAAGAATCTGATGAAGAATGGGCTCTTATTTTAGTTCCGATAGCAGATGGAGCTCTGGCGCCGGCTGAAGCTGAGGAAGGAGGGCAAGGCTGGAGACCAAATGGCTGGCCGTACATGGGAAAGCCGGGCATCTTCATGGGTGGTTGAAACGGCTTGTAGGGCATGTCTCCTTGCCTCTTCCCGATGATGCGATTCCGAGACGGGATTTGCGACCTTCCTTGGTGTCCTTTGGTCGCCCCGGGACTATATTTATCGATTACTTTGAGGTTGAGAATGATGCGACCGCGCTTGACCTCGCGTGGCTTGACCCTGCGGTTCAAAATGCGCACAGTCTCAGAAAACGGGGAAATCGGCAGACGGGAAAGGAAGGATGAACCGTCCGGGTTTGCTAGGGGGTCGGGTCGAGGCAAAGGTCGCCGGGACATGCGGTGGCAACGATGGATATCTTTCTTAAGCTTGTGTGAGGCAGCTAGAGAGTGCAACCTGGGCGTCGGTGCCACAGGTGTCGAAGACGGAGGATTAGGAGGAACTGGTGGCGAGGAGGAAGAGCTTGGAGCGGCATGGCGGGTACTGGAGCTACGGATTGGCATCTCACCTGCTTGAGCTCGTGCCTGGGGAGGAAGAATATTACCCATGTTTAAATAACCTATATGTGTGGGCAAAGGTATTATTTAAAAATAGTTAGTAATGTTGATATATTTCAAACCTAGCACAATTTCATTATGTCATACTGTTTTTGAGATTTTACCTGGAAACTTTTCCAAAAAAGGGATTCTACGTAGAAATTTTAAGGGTTTAGGTGTTAACATTTTGTGTATAATTGTATATAACGTACAGCGTTGAACTTTCTAGCTGCTTAAGTGAATTATTGGTGGAACTGAAGAAAAGGTTACATTTCTACCACCATTCATCTTATGTCTTTTAACTTTACTGTATCGCTTTTAGACAAACCACTTGATATGGATGTTTAGTTTATTTATTTATTTATCTTAACCTTTTCCATGCTTCTCCTGAGCTTCGTTCCTCAGGACCAGTGTTACTTATCCCACTGGACTCGCTGAAACTGACATTTACACCAAAGTCTGCATAATCTTGGCACTATCTGCCAGCGCTTATAAAGTTCTCATGATAACACTTGTCATAAAAACAAAAATTTGAACTGAACTAGCCAGAACATCTAATCCAATGTCAAGGAAAACCTCAGTGGCTTTAAAATTACCAGCGGACATTCCTTGGCACGTAATTGCGATGGTTATTCTGCTTGGCATACGGACGACTAAATGTTCTTTCCATTCAGAGTAAAAATCGATGATGCGTAACTGAGAGAAATTCGAACCTTCAGCACGAAGTTTTTTGGTTTGGGTCCTCGCTTCTTTGGGCCGTAGAGCTCTTGCTCTCGTTCCCTGTAGAGATGGGGGGGGGACATGGCATTAGGGTATAACATTACATCACCACAGAGTCGTAATACTCTGACCAACAGGGATCTCTGTGTTAAAGTGAAAGAAATACACAACTCTCTCATTGTTCAAGCTGTTCGTGTGTACCTTTGTAAAAAAAAACTGATGTAAAAACAAAAACACAACACATGAAGACATACACGTCCCTATCATTTAATAAGACTTGCTCAAATTTCTAAGTGGAATTACATTTTTTAAGAAATAAACCATAACACCACTTTAACCAGTCATCACTAATATTGACTAACTGGCTAACGAGCCTAGAGGAAACTGCCTTAGAGGTAAAACATCAAGAGAATTTCAGCTGCTTGTTTGACTTGACTGTACCTAGCTACAAAAAAGCCATTATTCTTCACTTTGCTGCTGAGACCCTAAAGGGACATGGGAGGGAAAAACACATAGAAGAAAAATCTCTTTTTTTTCCTTTTTAAGGGGCTGAGTAAGAACACTCGCTGCTAGACAATTTCTAAAAATCACATCTATTAATTGTTTTTATTAGTTTTCGTTTGCTTGTTTTTAACACTTAGCAAGCTGGTGTTAGCAAGTTAGGTTTGATACACATCCCATTTTTCTTGACAAATCCTGCCTACTATGTTATGGCTGGTTCTAATATGAGGAGTTTTATCTGGGCTTGGGATCGGCACTGCATCCAGTGACTGGATCGAATGCGAGCCTTCCGAATGGTTGGCGAGAAACCTACCACTGATCCACCAGTGCCTTAGGACTAGAAAACCATATTAGTCTGAATTTTGCCCAAACCCCCAGGAACTTATATCAAAATGTTTGGATGGGTCTCCTCTACACAATGAAATGATCTCAAGCTCAGAAAACGCACCATTTTCAAGTTGTGAGGATCTAACCTTTTCCAGCAGGAAAGTTTTTGGTTTTTGGAAACATGTCAGGTCGAATAGTTTCAAAAAACACTACAATATCATTCTAGACTATAATTGGGTTTTTACAGTGGACACACCCCTCTCTCTCTCTCTACCTCCTAGGTGCGTATTTGATTTTGCTAAAATTTTCCTAAAAATGGAGAGCCGACTCTTCTGCCTCGCTTAAACTTTAAATGGAGAAGACTGGACAATCTGTTCGGGACCTGACAACAAAAAAACAGATACACATTTATTCTGCACTGATGTGTTACAACCTGGCCAAACCACGCCCCCTTAACATACACACATGCACACAGGAGAAGAAAATGGCCAGATCTTAGAGACCCTGTGACCTACATATAAGCCATTTTTTACTGTCTCTCCCAGGAAAAGTGATGCATCTGTGTGTCCCTAAGTCACAATGTCACCAGGAATTGTATCTAATTATTTACTAAAGTTATTTTAAATATGATTTTTGGTTATGGATGTATTTTTCTCTTCTCCTATGTCACTTTAGGGTCTACATACATTAAAATAATAATAAAAAATAAACCTAAACATGTCTTATTTCCTCATATTCAATAACTAAAAAGCTTTTTATTATTATTATTGTTATTATTATTACTGTTTTTGATCAAAGAACAGTTCTGGCCTTTTACGGTCTAAAGAGAAAAACAATCGTGAACCTACTTCTGCTCGAATGCTGATATGAGCCGATCGTCCAGGATGTTCTCCTCGGGTTCCCACGTGCTGTGCCTGCGAGTCAAACCCGAACAGAACAATAAAGTTGAAGGTGAAATGTCTTTAAATGCAGAAAACTGTCTCGAAGTTTACAGCAACACTAAGCATTTCTAATTAGTCGCTGTTACTCCTACTTACTTCAGTGCCCATCCTTTCCATTTCACCAGATACTCAATGTTGCCCTAGAAAACAAAAAATGAGAACCGAATGAGTTACTCCTCTTAAAGGAACAGCTTAGGTAAGAAAAAAAGGTTAATTTGGATAATTAAGCAAAATGATTCAATATTTAAATTTATAATGTTTATGAGAATAAACTGGTACAAATTGTACCAAACCTGAACACTATAATGATGACAAATAGCTTGGATTCATGAAGTCCATTAAAATAAACATAGTTCAAGTTAACAAATAGAAGGTAAAACATCAACAGACTCGCATCCTGTTGGACATGGACGTTCTCAGGCTGTTTCACACCAGGATACAATTACAAAAAACAATAAAAACGTCTCAATCTGAACAGCGATCCACTTCTGTCTTTTGCTAGCGTTGCCTTTCCTATCGCATTTGACGCGAGCGCAGTTTACTGAATCAAACGTGCCGGACTTTGGGATCCGAGCCCGTGCCCCTAGTGTGAAAGACGTCTTTGTATCGCTAGGCAAGTTGGTGCTCTTAACGCAAGTAAAGGAAAGTAAACAAAGTATTACTTTTAACATTTTTTTTTTTTTTTAAGGAAAAAGACAAAAAGGGAGAAAAAGAGAGAAGTCTGGGTTTTGTATTCAAAGAAATACATTTGAGAAAGAAATGTATTGTTTTTATGTAAAACAATTCCAGGTGAAAACCAACCAATCAAAAAAAAGAGCAGAGTAAACTATAAATTTAATGTGAGACTATGAAAACTCGATGAACTCGGTCCCCCACACCTGTTAAAAATTTCATACATGAATTACAGACTGAGTAGTGAAATCTTTTCAAGGGACAAACAGGACATATCCCTGAGCCACTGGGCGTGGCGATGTGAGGTGGTGTCCTTCCACTTCAATAAAAGAGAACCCTTGGGGAGCAGGGACGCAAGGGACAATAATCAACGTTTAGCTGTAGTTAGACGTTTATCCTCCTCCCCAATGGTGCCAGGGGGTTTGGTTCAAGATTGTGATTCAGACTGTAAGACAGGGTTTGAAAGACTTTCCTCGAAAATATTTCCAAATTAGGGCATGTCCAAGACATATGAATAAGAGATGCCTCTCCAGTTTTACATTTATCACAGCAAAGGATCAACATCTGGGTAGAAGAGAGAAAGTTTAACTTTTGGAGGAATGAGCCCTGTGTACAACCTAGGGCTGGGTGATAAAACGATAACGATATGTATCGCGATAGACACGTGATCGATATCAATAAAAAATGTGTTCGATTTTTATTCTTTGTCGGAAGAAAACAGAGGTTGCGAAGCTAGTTTGGTTGCTGTCATGTGCACTCGCTCCGCGACCGGCACTGCGACCCTGAAGTAGTACGGTCGCAATTCAGGAAGCATAAAAGGAGACAAGATGGCGCTTCACATCGCTCAGTCATTGAGTCTGCCCATGCCGTTTCCGACG
>JAQQZT010000023.1:39600089-39610534 GCA_030068275.1 Clarias platycephalus | reverse complement strand
GTTGTGTGTGAAAACTCCAGGAGATCTTCTGCAAGTTCTGCAATCTCCATCCGACCCTTATATATCACCAACATCCAAGCCACGCTCAAAGTCACTGAAAGGAAATTTCCAAGCAGAAACTTAAAGTAACTTGTACATAAAAAGGACATCACACGGTAGTGATTTGTTAAATGCGATCTTGAACCTTGAACTTACAGCACCATGCAAAGATTTTATAACTTTAAACCGACCAAATAGATCAGGACTCTCAGGATTAGGAAGACGGAGATCCTATGCATCGCGATCATGCAGCCAAATAAAGCGCGCTGATTGACGTCGAGCTGCGCGACCTTGTTCCCATTTTCTGCAAAAAAAAACTTTTAAATATATTTTTAAGCATTTTATGTTAACTCCACAATCAACGGATCCCATATGCAACTCTATCCAGGAACCCGGCATTAGGGTTGAAGACCCCCACCTCCCCTTTTCCTCCCTTGAGAGTCTACATGGCGTATTGGGTGTCCTTCAGGAGGCCAAGTCGCATACTGTTATCAAAGGCGTCGTGTCTTCGAAATGACTCGTTTTTCTCAGCTGCAGGCGACGACATGTGCAACGCGGCTCTGTAAACCGAGGCCAGCGATTTACGCAGCTGCGCTCCTTCCATCAAGATCAGTCTGACAAGAGTATACATGTATACTGTACTTCCATGCATACAAATCGAGCAGAAGTGACTGTGTTCTATTACAGTACACACTCTATAGGCAAAACTTTATGCACCCCTGACCCTCACTGTATTTGTACAACCTGTTCTAGATTTATTCCTCTTTTTCCAGTTATTGTAAGCTCTACTCTTCTCATGCTTTACACAAGATTTTGAAACGTGTCACTGTGAGGATTTGTGTTCATTCTTAGCTTAAAAAGCATTAGTGAGGTCAGTGGAGCTGGTGCTGGGATGTCGAGGCTTCATGAGGGTTGAGTTCAGAATGGGATTTGTGCAGGACGTCCTTAACAAAGCTTCCAATTCAAGGCATGGTCCTGAGCAGCGCTCTATTCGTTTTCTGCCTTGCATAAAATTTGTTTAGTGAACGCTTGCAGCGTGAGTATCAGTCTGAGAGCCTGAAGCTTGTGTTTCTCTCCACAAGCTTCAGAAACTTGACTGGCCCAATTAGCTTCAGAGAGCAAAATGTAGGCTCTAGATTTTTAAAAAAGAGCTTCTTACAATTTTTTTTTTTGTGAGTCATGCTTATTCAAGCCATTTTTGATCCCAAACGATCCAGTTCCTCTTCTTGAACAGCTGAATATTTTGCTTGTGATTAACAAATCCAGTTGTAATATTTAGTAATTTCATGCATACAGCTACTCCAAATGAACACAGGTAACTTAACTACATTTCTTTCTTCTGGTAGCTAGTTGAAATAAGCATGAAATTTGAGAATGACAGTTGTTAGTTAATGTTAATCACTTTGGAACATCGAAAGCTAACAATTTAGGTAGCTAAGAAAATATTGCGATATAAATCGGAAAAGAGAGATTCTCGCGATCCAAGCAATTTTTTTTAGAAAAGTTACTAATATGTTACATTTAACTTAACGTCTGGTTACTATTTGTAATTTTGCAAGCAACTATTCATGTTAAATTTCTAAATTCTACACGAAAGTGACATGACGTTACAACGTTGTACGTAAAGTTGCACATAAACTTAATGAAATATTTTTTTCAATCCAACCTTTCTCATTGATAAACCTTAAACCTGTCAAGTGGATTAATTGCCCAAGCATCGTGTTACATTAAAAGTTATTGCACCTCCTGGCTTACCTGTATGAAGGAAGGGACACAGGAATGAAGAAGAAGGAGATGGATTAAAGGAGCGTGAGAGAAGAAGAGAGAGGGGGACGAAGGTGAGAAACAGAGATCGGCGTAGAGTCTTATATATACTGAGGCTATTTCAGGAAAAGTTGGATTGAAGCGTAACGTAGGAGGAATGGTTTGTGTGTGTGTGGGTGTGTATGTGCTTGTGGGATTAGATCTCTGCCTGCGATTTGAACTATTAATAATCAGCTACTGCTTGACCTCTTTCTGTAACAGTCTCAGATGTTTCTTCTGCTTTTGCACAGGTTTAATTTTAATCGTTTTTTTTAATTATTTTTTTTAAGATTCCTTACAATCCAAGTGGGTTTGCATTGATGCAAATCAGCTGGGACAGATAAGACTAAACGAGTGACGGAGAGTAACGGAATTAACGTTAGATGTCATCATCATCATTATTATTAGGTCACAGAAAAAACATAAAGGGCACAAGGCAGGCATGCATCCTGGATGGGACGCCACTATAACATACAGTATTTCGTGTAACACACAAGCACATATTAGGGAAATTTACCAGTTATCAGTTACCAGTCCTAATCTACTGTACCTAACGTTTTAACAGGAGAACCTGGAACAAACCTGCATTCCATACAGAAACCATGACTGAGCTGAAATGTGACCATTTGGCCAGGACGTGTCAGGAGTATAATTACCAAAAACTAAAAGTTAAAAAGCTCAAGTTCGAGTCAGACAGATTGAAGTCGATTTGGATTCCGCACCTAGCGTAAATGTTTAGCGTGAATGCAAACGAGAGAATGCGATGATGTATATAGTGTAAGTGTGACGTTAACACTATATCATGTCTCTCATGTGGATACTTAACACTTCTGTTGACAGCCTGGAAGGATGACTTACACAAACACACACACACACACACACACACACAGCCTATGTATATCCTAGCATGTTCTTCTTCTTCTTCTTCTTTTCTCACCAGCTCTTGTTAGCCAGTCGCTGCTGCGGGTTGTCCGATTTGCATATTTGATTGACATGACACAGGTTTTACCCCAGATGCCCTTCCTGAAACAATTTTTATTCCACATTTTATTCGGGGTTGGGGTCGGCACTGAGAATGCACCGACTTTCCCCGTCTGGAAATTGAAGACGGAGATTCTACCGCTGTATTATCGTGACTGTATGTGTTTAAATGATTTACATTTATCAACCCTAAGGAAGTGGTTTGGAAATTTGATCTGTGTGATTATTATTATAATATTATTATTATAAAATTGAATCCATGTTTTGCCTGTTGAGTCGTTTCAAAATCAGTCCACACTTTTAAAATAATTTCAGCAAACATAAAAACAAATTCCTTGAACATATTCTACACATTTTACAGAACATAAAAACTGCTTGCATTTTCTGAAAGATTATCGTGTTATCTTCTTCTTTTGACTTTATTAGCAGTTGGTGCAATACCGCTACCTACTGGACTGGACCATGGAGCAGAATATTGGCTGGAAAATAAGATGATCACTTTGTACAGTGCATATCGTTTGAATGTGTGAATCAACAACAGTTGATTACACAGCATTTCAATTTTAATAAGATACTTTGAAATTCTGTAAAGAATATAGCTATTTGAGTAAAATCGGAGAGGAAAAGTTAGTGCTGTTGAATCGAATTTGATTTTAAAATGACTAACGAAAACTAACTGAATCGGATCTAAAATCTGTGTACATTATGATTCCCAGCTTTATTTAAAATCCACACTATAAGGCCTCCGAGCGGCGCAGTGGTAAAGTGCTAGCCCTATCATGTGGAGATTGCGAGTTCGATTCCCAGGTGATGCTGTATCCTTCTAGTGGATAGCGCTGCAAGTGTGTTACGCAGCTCTCAACGGTGCGTGAGCGAGCAGTTCGATAAAAAGCGGTCAGTGACATCACGTGGTTCGGAGGAAACAGTCTTCGGCCCTCCCGACTGAGGTGTAGTAGCTTAATGTGGGAGCTCCTAGTGACAGGGAAGAATTGGACATGACTAAAAATAAGGAGAAAATGCAAAAAATATTTTAAATAAAATCCACACATATACGATTTTTCATTTATGGAATTACCCTAATTATAATGTTTTGAATTTTTTTTAGGTGGGCCCACTACTACAGAAATTACAATATTTACTAATAAAAAGTACAAATTAGGACAAAATCTACTACGAAAATGTATCCGTCATGGTTCTGAGGTGGAAACTTTTCCAATTAGTTTGAACCAGTTTGAAATGTGCCTTTGTTTTTAGATTGCAAAGGCACATTTTATCACAGAGAAGCAAATGCCTTACAAAATGTCACCCCATCCCCCAAATATATACACTATACTGCCAAAAGTATTCGCTCGCCTGCCTTTACATGCATATGAACTTGAGTAACATCTAATTCTTGATCCATAGAGTTTAATATGATGTTGGCGCCACCCCATTTGCAGCTATAACAGCTTCAACTCTTTTGGGAAGGCTTTCCACAAGGTAAAGGAGTGTGTTAATGAGAATTTTTGACCGTTCTTCCAGAAGCGCAATTGTTGGATGAGAAGGCCTGACTCACAGTCTCTGCTATAATTCATCCCAAAGGTGTTCTATCGGGTTGAGGTCAGGACTCTGTGCAGGCCAGTCAAGTTCTTCCACACCAAACTTGCTCCAAACCTTGCTTTGTGCCCTGGTGCGCAGTCATGTTGGAATAGGAAGGGGCCATCCCCAAATTGTTCCCACAAAGTTGGGAGCATGAAATTGTCCAAAATGTTTAGACATGCTGAAGCATTAAGTGTTCCTTTCACTGAAATTAAGAAGCAGAGCCCAGCTCCTGGAAAACAACCCCACAGCATAAACCCCCTCCACCAAACTTTATACTTGGCACAATGTATTCAGACAAGTACTGGTCTCCTGGCAACTGAGACTCGTCCATCAGATTGTCAGACAGGGAAGCGTGATTCGTCACTCCAGAGAACTCGTCTCCACTGCTCAGTCCAGTGTCGGTGTGCTTTACGTCATTGCATTAGATGCTTTGCATTGCACTTGGTGATGTAAGGCTTGGATGCAGCTGCTCAGCCATGGAAGCCCATTCCATGAAGCTCTCTACACACTGTTCTTGTGCTAATCTGAAGGCCACATGAAGTTTGAAGGTCTGTAGCTATTGACTCTGCAGAAAGTTTGTGACCTGTGCATTATACGTCTCAGCATCCACTGACTCGCTCTGGGATTTTACGTGGCCTACCATTTCATGGCTGAGTTGCTGTCATTCCCAATCACTTCCACTTGTTAATAGTGTTATAACACCATTAACAGTTGACGGTGGAACATTTAGTAGAAATTTCATGACTGGACTTATTACACTGGTGACATCCTATCACAGTACCACGCTGGAATTCACTGAGCTCCTGAGAGCAACACATTCTTTCACAAATGTTTTAAAAAGCAGACTGCATACCTAGGTGCTTGATTCTATACCCCTATAACCATGGGAGTGATTGGAACACCTAAATTCAATGATTTGGATGGGTGAGTGAATACTTTTGACGACCACTTTTTGGATATAGATCTGCAAACTTTTGGAATAGGAAAATAGAGATTGCTTGTTAAAAGACATAAGACTGAGAGGAAAGAAAAGGAGCAGGTGTGCAGAGGATTTGTAGAGAAATCATTCAGACGGAATTCATCCACTGGTTCTCAGAGACCTGATCGAATCTCTGAGGTGTGATGAGAGGAGTGCTGAAGAAGGCACGGAGAGTAATCTGACCGAACTACTTTAAAGCTCCTGTTTAACGTCTTCAACCAAAAAGGCCTAAGAGAGAGAGAGAGAGAGAGAGAGAGAGAGAGATGGAAGCTCACTGTGGACTCATCACTTAGCACTAAAAAGAATGATTTTTGCCAAAACTCCTGAGACTATAACAAATCACCTGGCGGGAACCCTAACGTCAATTGAGCATTAGATATAGTTGCAACAAGGTTGAGATGATGTTTTATTTGTTTTTTAAGTTAGAATAACTTTGACAAAATTATGATGAGATAATACAGAATGAACGACCCAAACAAAACGCAAGCAAATCCATGGTTTCATGGTTTCAATTTTTTTTTTCAGGGTTTAGAATTCCAATCAGAGATTGGGATGGACACAACAGCTTCTTGCACACAGCGTGTGTATCTCATGACATTGTAAAGTTACCTCTCTGTTTTAATTTCTTCCTGAAATATTACCATGAGGGGTGAGTTAGCTCCAAATTACTCTAGTGTAATATGATGTTTGCACAGAGGTCTTTAGATTGAGGCCTGGACGACTCCAATACTACAATCCTCATGATGCCATCAGTATGGCAGTGAAGCGCACCAGTTCCACCTCGAGTAATATTGTTTGTACAGATGAATGTGGTAATTTCATGCATTTGGAAATTGTTTCCATGGATGAACCAGACTTGTGGAGATCCACCTTTTTTACAGGTCTACTCCCACCCCCCTTTAAGGTAGGCCTTAAACTCCATCCAGAGGTACGCCTTTGATTGACTCAGATGATGTCAGTTAGCCTATTAGAAACGTATAAATCCATGACAGAATTTTCTGTAAACTTTTGTTCCGGTAGAATTGCGATGATAGACCTACAGTATAAGTGAAACAATCTGTAAACAGTAACTTGTGCATGAAGTAGATGTCTTAACCGACTCCTATTCTATTTAAAATAGACTATCATTTATTGTTTTATGTTTTTCTCACCCACTTCAGAGCTTCTAAGCAATGACTCCTGGCTAAATTCTCCTCCATGAGTCGGTCGCTCAGACCTACCAGTGTGTAATCGAATGGCGTTCACTTGATATGAGAAAGTAACAGAACGACCTTTAAGATGGTGTCCAAAGTGAAATAGCAAGGGCAAGATGATGAGGGTGTTTTAAAAAGGGAATTAGTTTCAGGTTTGTAATCTGTGCTCTCTCTCTCTCTCTTGCTCTCTCTCTGTTCATCTTTCCATGTGTCGGTCTCTCACTGTCTTAACCTTCTGCTCTCTGTGGTTACTCTGTGTACTATTTCTCTTACTGCTATTGCATTACGTTGCCTCAGCACTTATTGCTCTCCACACACACACACACACACACACACACACACACACACACACACACACACACACAGAAAGAGAGACAGAAATAGATTCGCAAAGCAGACAACTACCAGCAAATAAATAAGGATATGTAATTTGAGGGACAGCTAGAGGACATGACAAAGTCACACGCATGCACACACACACACACACACACACACACACACATGACTGTCTGTCTGAGAGGCTATGATTAGCTTTGCTAATAATCATTTCTCATTATTACACACAAAGCTAAAATTTTATAAAAACACGGCTGTAAAGCTAACCCTTTCAGGATGAGCGGTGATCTTTGTCAGCTGTGTAACATCAGATACAGTGCCAGACTGATAACATCATTCCTAGCTAAGGGCTAATCACTTAACTGATTACTGCCACAGTTAAAGAGCTTGCTAATGTAAATAATTTATGCTTGTTTATTAAAATGATGACATGCTAATACACAAATCAATAGCTATTTGTTTGCGCTATATTTTGAGAGGGAGAGAAAAAAAAAACAACCTAGAGCTGTTGCAAATCTTTTGCTCCACCTGAGAGTCATTAAGAACATCTCCACAAATTTAGCATCATATTCCACGGTCCAGACCGAGATGTATATATTGATTGTTTAAGGAGAGCAAGACAAGGCTAGCTTTACGCAGGAGACCCACTTAATGTGCCGTTAATGTGGGGAAGGTTTTCTTTCATAGCATGAAACCTAAAACCCTAAAGAACCCTGAGGTGTGAAAAAAAAAATCAATAGTTTATTTTGAACTAGAATTATGCAGAGAAATTCATTTATAAAATTGTAACATTAGCTTGAGTGAGTAAGAGATAAGAAAGTGTTAGCTAGACTGCTAGATTTAAGGTTTTACTATGTGCACAGCTAGCTAGCTAAAAACGAGATAACGGCAATTCCTGGATTTTCATAGCTTGCTAGGATTGCGTGATGTTACTTTTGTTAAACAGTTAATATTTTAGTGACCGAATGTCCCCACAACGATATGAACTATTATTATAATAATAAAATAAAGCTAAACAAACTGAAACCTAATCTTTCCTTTTAGTTACTGAGTTTAAGATAAGGGTTTAGATGTAGAATCTGCTCTAAATAGTTCATTAACGGTGATGTCAGTGGAAAGTCCTCACAATGCTAATTATACAAACTTCTATTAAACAGAGTCAGAATTTAGTCTGTCCTTCATTTGCACTATTTTGTTCTGACATGCCATTTGGAGATCTCATGAACATAGGATCCCCTAAACCCATACACTGTCTCACTCACTCACTCACTCGCTCGCAGGATTGCCAGCTATTGTAAACTTCATGTAAGATTTTATGGCTTAATCTAAGTTTTGTTATTTCCAGTTTCATTTACAAATTTTTTACCTGTCAAAAAAAAAAAAAAAAAAAAAACTACAAAATTTATATTTCTAAATGTATTTTAATGAAGTTTTAATGTCCTTTATTGTTGCTTAAAATTAAACCCACAACTTTTTCACTGATGTCCCCTAGTGGTAGTGTACATCCCCTACAGTGTAAACACAAGATTTCATGATTGATATTCTTTTAAGCACAACCTAAATATTTTATGAGATTTATACTTACTTAAAACTCAAATCATTTCTGAAAAGTAAAGTATAAAACACGATTGTGGTTAAAGAATCAGTTGGAATAGTGTGTTTAATTATTTTTTTTAATGTAGTATGTAAGTAGTATGACAATTGTAGAAACACCAGGATCAATAGTTAGTCTGAATTATGAAAAAGAAAGGGGTTTCATGAAATTTATAATTCATGAGATCAATTAATTTAATAGGCGGCACGGTGGTGTAGTGGTTAGCACTGTCGCCTTGCACCTCCAGGGTCCGGGTTCGATTCCCAGCTAGGCTCGATTCCCGTCTCTGTGTGCATGGAGTTTGCATGTTCTCCGCGCTTGGTGGGTTTCCTCCGGGTACTCCGGTTTCCTCCCACAGTCCAAAGATATGTAGGTTAGGCTAATTGGTGTTCCCAAAATTGACCGTATTGTGTGAATGAGTGTGTGAATGTGCGTATGTGTGTGTGCCCTGCGATGGATTGGCACCCTGTCCAGGGTGTACCCCGCCTTGTGCCCTAAGCCTCCTGGGATAGGCTCCACGCCCCCCGCGACCCTGAATAGAGGATAAAGCGGTATAGAAAATGAATGAATGAATGTTTCCTGCCTTCATACTTTATCAGCTATGTCCGGGAGGTTTAGAGAATGAGATCAATGTGTTCTGTACCCAAACGGAGATATCAGAGGAGACAGGAGCGGCTGATGACGTTGCATTCTAAATGGCATTCCATTTGTGTTTGTTTACGATTGTTGTTTATATTTGATTCAACAACAACTTTTTAAAATCAGAGGAAAGATCAGGATAGGGATAATAGCCTCACTATTTATATGCTTTTACCAAACATTTGGCATCAGTGGCAGAGAATACAGTGCCCCTGACGATTTTGGGTAAAACTAAGGAGTGAATCTTGTTTGGGTAAAACTAAGGAGTGAATCTTGTTTGGGTAAAACTAAGGAGCGAATCTGTGCTCTGAGCTAGAAACTGACAATGCTGCCACAGATTGATATTGAGATAAAAGGAAAATAGGATAATTAATTTATACATTGATTAATACATTGACTGCAATATTCTGTTAATCATTGTAATAACAGTCCAATCAGAATAAAAAGGCCTCATGTAACCACCTCATTAGAACAGTCTTACCTCCTCAGGCCAGATCAGAATGAATTTTCAATCAGAATGAGACGGGCGGTGTAAACCTTTGAGAATCTATTAAATAGGCACAAATTAGTCATGTAACACACTTGATCTGATTGTTTCTTTTTTGTTGTAATGAATATATTTTTCTTTATATTTGCCATAAGTGTAGGTAACATTAGATGATGTGACAAGTTTCCAGGAAGGAAATTTTGTTTCCATTCCTGCTTGTAAACTCCATAACAACAACTCCCTTCCATTGTTCTTTACTTCAGACTTTAATCCACTGGTTGTTTGCTGGAGAAAGGAACCCTGATTTGCTTACATTTTACACATATTAATGTATCTAATCAAATATAGATGGGACTTAATTTTTGTAGCCAGTCATAAAAAAGAACTCCGGATTTGTCATAAGATATGGGAAGCCCAGACTAACCTAACTTCTGTTTCGTCATCTGTTAGATTTTCCAGTAGATGTAAAAAGCTACTTTCTGATTAAAATTCTCTGAGCGTGTATAAACATATTACGTAGCATCATCAACTCAGCATCCATGTAAACAGTACGAAAATCTAATTAGAATGATTTCAATAAGATTTAATAATTATTATTATCCATGAAAATGTATTTTTCCATATATGGCTCAGGTTTCTTGCATCAAATGCCTATTGTATTGAAAACTGTTGAAGCTGTTTGAAGGTAAAAAAAAAAAAATATATATATATATATATATATATATATATACATATTTACAGTGGCTTGCAAAAGTATTCGGCCCCCTTGAACTTTTCCACATTTTGTCACATTACAGTCACAAACATGAATCA
>JAQQZT010000023.1:39563563-39573803 GCA_030068275.1 Clarias platycephalus | reverse complement strand
AATTAATTCTAAACTGAACAGGTAGCCAGTGCAGGGATGATAATATTGGGGTTATATGATCATATTTTCTTGATCTACTGTAGTGAGAACTCTGGCGGCTGCATTTTAGACTAACTGTAGCTTGTTTATTGAGGATGCAGGACAACCACCTAGTAATGCATTACAATAGTCAAGTCTGGAGGTCACGAATGCATGAACTAGCTTTTCTGCATCATATATGGATAGAACATAATGTGGTATTATGTTCCCTGGTGTACTTGTTTGTCTTTGGTATTGTTTTGTTTCTTTCCCTATCTGTTTCTTTGTCTTTTCTCTCTTTAAAAGTATAGGATCATCACATTGGTTGTCCGGGGTTCGCCAATCCTCCAATGGCCTTGGAGCTGTCGTCATAAAAGGGGCGGGGCTCCCTAGGCTTTCTGTCAGTCGTCCTGCTTTCCGGCCAGCGGGCGACTGTCCATTTTGTGTCGACTGCATTCTTTTTTTTTGTGTTTAAGCTTTGCTGCGTTTAGTCGTCGAGTCTGTGTTTTGTCTTCGTTGGTTATTCGTTAGCCTGATTTTGCTTTTGTTCGTTCAAACTCTCGAACACTCTTGAAATATAAAACACCTGCTACTGAATGACGTTTATAATGAGCATTAAGCACTGCTTTGCTTTGACTAATCTAGCTTCGATTGTTATTTAAGTCTTGCTAAAATAACCAAGAGAAAGGAGACAGGTAAACTTGTAGCTTAAACTTAGCTTTCTTTTGTAGGTAGGGAGTGACAACCACCTTTGTACTTTGTTTTTATTAGTTAGAGAAGTTTAGTTTGGGCGTCGTATGCGCCGAAGCTTTCGGTTTCATTTCTATATACAGCATGTTCTGGGATGGTTACCATGGTTGTAAAAGGTGGTTATTGGAGTTGCTCCAGACTTCCTGCCCCATTCTCCTCTCTTTACACACGGACCTGACAAAACACTTCCTCTCATCAGATTTGCATCTGATTAGCTGCTCTTTTGCAAGAGAGAGACGGTAAACATCTGAACGGTGATGAGTAACGGAAACATCCTCCAGGGCCTGTGTTAACACACTTAGGCTGGGCATTAATTCACTCGTGACAATTGAGCCTTTGATGTTTTTGTCTGTATGAGATGAGTGGAGGCTCCTTAATTATAATGTTTTTGATTATAATTTCAGCCACTTTGATATCTGTGGGATGGTGAGTGTACACCACGTTGTGATAAGTGAGCGCCCAAAAGAAAAAAAAGACAATTTGGAGCCATGTGGAATTAACGTCAGGTTTTGTTGACAGATATCAAATCAACCAACTGGCTTTAGCCTCAGAAGCACAGAGAGTTCCTTATTGCTAAAATGACGGACAACCCATTAAAAGTCTTGGAGCTGTGATGTGAAAATCATGAACGTCTAATCGTCTTGGGCGTAATGCATTCACAAAAGTCCAGGAACATCTCATGAACTCTGCATCTCCAGGCCTGTTAGGGACGGAGTGCTTTACAGTTGTAGCCAAAGTCTCATACTGTATAATGAGAGAGATTCATATTCTCAAATATCTGATTCTCTCTGATTTCTTATTCTTTTTCTCTACACCTTTCTTGTTCTGTCACTCTCTCTCTCTTTCTCTGTGTGTCTATCTCTCTCATATTCCCTGTCTCCCTCTTTCTCTCCATCTCTGTCTCATTCATCACATACACTGTTTTTGTGTCTCGTTACATGTCTGTCTGTTTCTCTCTCCCTCTCTTAGGGCACGGTTAAAGACAGGATTGGCATTTTCCCGGAGTCGTTTGTGAAGATCATTAAGCCTCTACCTGGGAGCGACTCGGATGAAGAGGGCGGAGCTTCGAAGAAAAAATCCGGGCCAGGTGCTTACAGCTGCCTGCACTGCTGCATGATGAACCCCGGGGGTGTGGACGAAAGGTCAGCGACACAAACATCCCATAATAATAACCCTTTAAACAGCCTGGATGCACTCGGGACTGCTTCCAACATCTCTTCACATTTGATCTCATACTTCAGTTACGTTTCTTAATCTGATTTGTCTGATCTAATCAAAGTAAAAACTATAATTGTGTGTGTGTGTGTTTGGGTGGGCAGGGATGTGTGTGTAGAGGAAGACCTCTCCATCCAGCCATCATACTTTGACCTCCTGTCACGCATGAGGCAAGTCAACACACACACACGCGCACACACATGCACACATACATCTGGATAAATTCTGCCAATCCAAAACACGTCTCTCTCTCTCGCTCTCTCTCTCTGTCTAATTTGTTTTTCACCCTTCACTACCCTTCATTTCACTGTAAATTGTTCATTTGTTCATTTATTTCCTCATTAGGGTTCTCGTTATTTCTCCCATGATGCCGTGCAACAAATGAAACTGCAACGCTTGTTCGAGGATTATTAACTCTGAAGTCCTGTGGATTATCTCTTTCTCTCTCTCTTTCTCTCTCTCTCTCTCTCTCTCACACACACACACAGAGAGGTGTTTCAGGTCGAGGACATCGCACTGAACTACCGTGACCCTGAAGGAGACCTGGTGCGCATCCTGGACGATGAGGACGTGGCCCTCATGGTGCAAGAGAGCAGACGCCAAGGGTCAAATGTCAAGAGGCCCATCAACCAGTATCCATGGGAACTGTGTGTCACGCATTCCAACAATTTGTCTGTGTACAACACCGAGTACTAAAACGTGTGTGTGTGCGTGCGTGTGTGATCACATCACCTATGAATGAAGGTCACCATATTTTCTAGCTAGCGTGACTAGCGCAGCGATTCTATTCCCAGTTGCCTAGCAACAGCACATGCTTAAAAGAAACAAGTGCACGAAACCCTGTAACAATTGTTCGATTTCTGAAGTATTAAGCACATTTATACACGTTAAACTCCCTCTCCATGCCCTTCACCGGTTCCCTCCGGCTTTAACCAGTTTGACTGAAGAATTGGAACAGCCTTTAAAATCCAGGCAGAGTGGACAGGGCTGTGTCAGGAACGGTACCGGAACACGGGCAGGGGTTTGGTTCCATATTTCACAGGAGAGCGTATAGGAACACTGAAAATCATTTCACGAACCGATTTCTCTCTTGAGCCGTGAGACATGCGAATAGACATAACCACATATTACAGTGTTATGATCGAAAGTTATTGCTATCATGTGTGTGTGTGTGTTGCAGAGGATCTCTGTGGATGCCCACACTGGTTGTAAACTTCTCCATTTCAGTTCCTGTACATGGAATATTTACACAGTAGAAACTTCTCCTGTTTATCTTCTGCCACAGAGCATGTGGACACACACACACACACACACTAACATGAAGTGTGTAAAAAATATGAAATTGCTTACAAAATATGTTTAATACATTGTTACTTCCATGAATAAAATATGTAAATTGCCATATAAATGTCAACTCGCATTGCTACAGTTTAAAACCTCTTATTGTGTTAATAATGTTATATATACAAAGTTATAATAAATCGAATAAACTACCTAATTTCTTCACGTTCTTGTGTGTATCGTGTGTTTTGAACTTGACAGCACTGTTATAACTCTTGTATTAGCCTCATTATTATTTTCCCATTTGTTAGTGATCTAACAATCTGCAGATTTTTTCTGTAAAACAAGAAAGTACGTAACTGATGGTTTGGTCCTGACATTTCATTTACAACCCTGCGCAGGTGCTAGCTGAAATTAGCATTAACACAAACGGTAAAGTTTCACTAACTACTGTGCGATTTGCTTCTCAGTACCGGATCGTTTCCTGCCTTAGGTGGAGGATTCATGTACAGTAGCAAAAGCAAGTGCGCGTCCAGTATGGAACGTGTTAGATCTCCAAACTGAGCACAGACCACATAACCATCAAGTCCAAGAAGTGTTCTCTGTTCAAATTGCCACTGGGAAATAATACAAAGCCATTATAATTGAAGTGTTCTCAGGAGCATGTTGGGCTACCTGTGAAATGAATGAAGCCTTGGAACCACAAGCATACTGAAAGCACAACCTGAACACTTCCATCTCAGAAATACTCCATCAATCATGCATAGTGTGATACAGTATATAACAAAAAGCTTATAGGATGCATTTAATACCTTGCTTGTTCTGATCTGGCCACTGGTTCATATCCAAACTGTGAAGCATGGTGGTGGTAGCATCGTGGCATTTCCTGCCCTGTCAGGTACAGTACAGTATAGTTACCGTATTTTCCGGACGCACCTTTGTTCTTCATCTAGCTGGCTGTGCAATGTACTGTATAATGTGAAGCGACTTATGCAGGAGGTTTGAATTTACTGACATTTTGTCACTAGATGTCGCTGGTGACTCAACTGAAAAAAAGAAGTGAAAGTAAACTGGGGCATTGGTGGCTCAGTGGTAGGTTTCTCGCCTGTCATGTGGAAGGCCTGGGTTCAATTTCCAGTCAATGCTCCAAATCCCAGCCACTGAATGCAGTGCCTTTCCCAAGCCCAGGCAAAATGGGAGAGT
Source organism: Clarias platycephalus (assembly GCA_030068275.1). NCBI lineage: Eukaryota > Metazoa > Chordata > Actinopteri > Siluriformes > Clariidae > Clarias > Clarias platycephalus. The sequence continues at coordinate 39,569,336 of JAQQZT010000023.1, read as the reverse complement.
TGCGTCAGGAAGAGAACCTGGAATGAAACCTGTGCCAAGTTGATGTACAGATCAGATGGTCCGCTGTGGCAACCTTTTGACAGGAGCAGTCGAAAGACAAACAGCAACAAAGAAGTAAACTATAACCCTGATCATGAGAAGTCACACTTTACAACAGTACCAGCACGAAACCGGGCTAAAGCCTGAACTGTCATGCTGAAGTCGTTTTGTCGTGACTGTAAATGAGAGAGAGTGGATAGATCAGGGAATGATGAATATTTAGCTAGTAAAGTGCTATTCTAAACATTTTGATAGATTCTTTAAAGCGAACAAAGCCTTACTTATGATGGACAGCATGCGACTCTGCAAATCAAACAAAGTTAACCCTAACTAATAACCCTGGGACAACTTAGTGGTCGTGGGATTTGAACCGGGGACCTTCCGAATCATAGTCCAGTGACTTCATCTTCCCCAGAAAGTTGTTTAACATCGAAATGGAGGATGAAGAATTTCAGCGGATTCAGTGATGCAGATGTGAACTTTTTCTTAACGCTTGTTGTTAAACCTTGCCTACATGTTCTGTACAGGCAAATTAAAAAGTGATTGGTTGCTTATGACATAAATAAAAATTTCAAAAAGAAATGGGACTTGTACACTGGTGCAACTTACAAATATAAGTTTTTTTTCACTAATAGCGACTAATATTCCGGTTGATATAAAGTCTAGAAAATATAATAACAAGAATTACAAAGGAACTGTTGATGTTGAGGCAGGGAGACGACACATCTGCTGCTGAGCATTTCTTTTCTTTTTTAAAAATAGTAAAAACTTTTAAAAGTGTGGCAAGGTGCCTTGTTCACACTAGCGTCCGGGTTCGATTCCCACCTCGGATCTGTTTGCATGCTTGTTTGTTTTCCTCTGGGTAGTCCTGTTTCCTCCCACAGTCCAATGACATTCCCAGAATCCCCATGGTTTGTGCATATTCTCATGTCCCCTCCAATGGAGGAGTACCCACCTTGTCCTCTGAGTCCCCTGGGATAGGCTCCCGGTTTCCCTCAGTCTTTTACAGGTTAAGTGCCTGACAACGAGCGAGTGCGAGAGAGCCTCTGCTTTTATCTCATTCAATCTGTACTTCAGTAACAGCAATACATAGCAAGACACACTTCACATATAATGTTATTGCTCAGTAAATGCACTACTGGGAATAAAATGTCAACATGATGTTCTTTGCTAAAGCCTGAGATAAAGATAAAACTTTATTTGAATAAATTTATTGTCGAATTACCGTCCCCTGAAAAGGAAGTTTTAAAGTTGGACGAGTCAGCAAAATATCATGTTCAGGGTCAACATGACCAGTGAAATGTGTGTGAGTGTGTCTTTGTGTGTGTGTGTGTGTGTGATGATTTTATATAGATGCACAAAAAAACATATTGCTCTTTTACTAAACAGAATATTTGTTGCTAAGTATTAAATGAAATCTGTATTTTTGGCCCAATGATGTCCTGTAATGGCTCTCCGGGCCCGATTGTGCATCTGCTCATGTTTACTTAATCCACTTACAGTAGTTTGTGTGGATCCGCCTGAGGACAAGAAGATGCACATTTTGTCCCCGGTGACAGCGTTCCTCCTCTGTGTGGTGTCCAAGCTTCCCGCTTGCTTACGGTACCGTACAGTGTCATAACGACGGTGTGTCCATCCCTGGAAAGAGCTACTCACATCCCAAATGCAATCTTTCCTGAACGCTGACAGTTTTAAACAGCAGCTGAACGGAGGGAATAATGAGACGTCTGAAATGAATCTTAGAACAAAAAAATTAATTCCTGTACAGTATAACTGTTTTTAAGATTGTCAACCAATTCACTTTCTATTCAAAATGACATAATTAAGAAATAATAATAATAATAATCACTAGGTTCTGACTGTATTCATTTCATCTCACTTAATTGTTTAATCCGACTGGTTTACATTGGCATAAAGTTGTTGCTTTAATCCCCTTGTTAAAGACACTGATATAAGTAGTGATGTTACTGTAAAGAAGCTCCGAAGTTTGTATCGAGCAGTTTGTCCAACTGAAGCCTCGCTTTGAGGTACGTTTCTTGGGAGGTTTCTTGAGAGTCACATGACCAATGAGAAACGAAGCCTCGCGTTTGTTGGAATCATGTGACTGAATAATTTTATTGGAGATTTTTGCTTTTAAATTCATGAATCAATCCAGATTCAGGGAAAAGTTGTTTTTGTTTTGCATTTCACAATAAACTTTACTTCTATGAAGTATGAGGAAGGAAAATGCACATAACAGCTTTTGGTTTATATTAATGACCTCATCTCATAATCTCCATTGGTATTGTTGTACCTGTAGGTTTTTTCATATCTTTATTTTCTTTCCCTCCTTTATCAATTTTCTTTATTGTGTGTTTTAATCTTTTAATCATTGACTTGTATATTAAATCCTTAACACTGTAGAATTATATATTCTATTTACAGTAAATAACTCAAACAGTGATTTGTTAGCTGTATTCATGTTCATGTTTACAAAAAAAACAACAACAAAAAACAAAGAAAGAAAAGGACTTCAATTCAGAGATGGTAAATACAGTATGTGCATAAACATTGGCATGAACACTTGCAGCTGCATGTCCATGTTAATTGTGCTGGTTGCGATATTATGCGCTAGTTGCTACACAAAATGTGTCCAATGGGCTCATTGTAATGAGTCCAAGAAAAAAATGAATAAGTAAGCCCTTGAATGAAGCTTCATAAAATGAACCTTTTGGTGAATCTATTGGCTGGAAGCCTTGACACTTAAATGCGGCTTCACCATCACTAGATTTAAGGTCACTGGTTTTATCACACACACTTTGTGCCATCTGAAACACTTACAGTACGTTGTCATGGGCTACAACATTAACTGCATAGTGCTTGAGTAAGTAGTAGGTTAAAATAGTCTTATTGTTAATAGCATGGATAAACATTTCTCAAGCTGTTAGCTAGATGAATGCCAAAACCACGTTAAAATGCTTTAGCTGGTTCAAGCACACATTAATTGTGTGTGAAATCATAATTTTTAATAATCTGAGTATGCTTTTGGTGTACTGTATAACAGTATATTTATCTACACAGATCATTCAAATGTTTTATGTAGATTTGACTAGAATGTTTTGAAGTCCTTGGACTGTCATAACGACTACATGATACACACAGTACAGTATTTGCTGTAGCTTGTTTTTCATCTGTCTCTATTTCACCTTGACGCACAGATGCAACAAGTGTGTGTGTTTTGTAGCTTTTCAGGCATCGAATATAATGTTATTCCAAACAGAAGTTCTTTGGATTGTATCGAGACGCAGGGTATTTATTTGTGTGTGTTTGATCAGAGTGTCAGTCTGTGTCGCAGAGCTTTATTATATGAAATCACTTGAATTAGCATAAAATACATAAAGAAATTTTACCAAGTTAGTCCAGTTACTGAACGTCACCCTCTTGTGAAAAAATTATGTTACATTCATGACGCTGAACTGTATGCTTTTTTAAAGCAACATTAGCCTGTCAGCCCAAAACTACAGTAAAAGAAGCTAACTGCCTTACAGTGTATTAAACATCACAGAAGACTGGACACATGTTTGGCTCGTCACTAAACCCACCTCGCCGTCTGTGACCTTTAACCTGAGAGCTTCAGCTCGGATTGTGCATATTGCACGTACACTATTGTTAATGGAACCATTCGAAAATATTATCACCAAGTCTCCCCATAGCAAAGAAACTCCAACATGAGATCTCATGTTAATCTCTTCTTTGTCTCCTAGACAGGAATGAGCCGTATTTGAGACTTGAATGAGATTTAGGCATTTTCTGCATCTTCTCAAAGGTGTCTCAAATGTGGCTCATTACCTTTAATTCTCAGAGATAGTTGACATTTATCTTGTGTGTGACTCACATATGCAGAATTGAGATGTCTATGAGACTTGATTGAGATTTTAGCGATTTTCTCAATTTTCTCAAATGTAGCTCATTACCTCTTAATCTCAGAGATAGTTCATATTTGTCTTGTGTGCGACTCATATTTTTTGTTTCCCCAAAGCAGTGTTTCCCAAACATAAAGTATACAATAATTGTAAACTGTGCATTTGGGTTTTCTGATATGTTCTGTTATTTTTGCTTAGTCATATGTGTATAATTAGTTATGAAATAAAATTTAGTTCTTTATATTGAAGAACATATTCTGCTGAAAAAATGTCACTCTATGTTCCACAATCCTGACTCATATACAGTATATTGTATTAAAACATAATGTAAGAATGGCTAAAATGCTTTGGGGTTTAAGGGCTAGAGTTCTCTGACAAACAGTGCCATCTACACTAAAGAGTGTTTAGTCCTTTTTTTTTTTTTACATACTTCATCTTACTCTTCACATACAGGTAGATGGAGGGGAGGGAAAGTAGGTTGGATCTCTAAAATAAGATATGTAGATATGCTTTATAATTGATAAATGTTTTATTTTGAAATTTAGCTTGTTTATTATTATTTTTAATCCAACCATAACAATATTATTATACAGTACACTCAGGTGTCCCTACAGTAGTTAATCAACATGGCTAATCTTTTACAAATGTGTACACCTTAGTGAATTTATTGAAATTAAACTGGCAAATGGCTTACTTTAAACTTACTTTACATTCTGTACAAATGTCATTACCAATAAAGAACTAAAATACAATATACAGAATATTTATATGAGAAGTGAAGCAATGAGATAATGTTTGTGTTCAGTGATTTCTGTATACACTCATGGCCACCCAAATAAAGCCTACAGTACATATAGATTCTAATAAAAGACATAATTTTCCATAATTTCTCCCACACATCCTCCAAGCCTCCAAATGTTTAAGTGGCCAGTGTGTTAGAGAAATGTGCAGCGCATCGCCAGGCCTCGGTGTCAAGTCAACAAAAAAACTCTTTATCCATCATTCATCCAGACCTTTACTGTGGGTGGCGGTAGCACACCACCTACTTTGCCTGCCGATTTTAAAATTAATTATTGTTGACAAGAAGTCAAAATGTAAGTTAAAACCACAGAGGTTGTGGTTAAAAAAACAAAAAAACTAAACTGTGGTATACTTAGCTGAAATTTATACAGCTTACATTTGTTCTTAAATTGCAAAAGGAATTCAAATGCTACCTGTGGGTGGTTTAGCATGTGGATTAGCATATCTAGGTAACTAACACTTGAGGTTGAAAATTCTTTTCTTTTTTTTTTTTTAACGGTAAAAAAAAAAAAAAAAAAAAAAAAAATATATATATATATATAATAGTAAGTTAATGTTACTGCATGATCAGTTTTTGAGAACCAGTAGTTTTATTATCGAGTGTTCAGTGTTTAACAGTAGTTACCAGAACATGTAACTTTAGAGACAGTGGTTAATTATATTCTATATAAATTAAGACCAATATGTTTGTTTGTGGAAAGGTTACCTTGGTAATTATATACATTTCACTTTAACTGGGTTCTTTTCAGAAGCATGCCACCTCAGGAGACCAAGAATCTCAACAAAGAAACTGCAGGAGAATGTACCGGAGTCTCCATCAGCACCACATCATCAGTCAGGAAAGCACTAGTTCACGAGCAAGCTCAAGCCAAGCCCTTCTCTCAACCTTCAGACATTTGGGAATGAAGTAGCTGAATGGTATTTAGGTAAATCTCAAATGTTTTATATATATATATGTCCAGGTGGTGCTCCGAAAATAATGTGGGCTTCATAGATAATTGGAAGACCTTTGAGGGCAAAGCTGGCCTGTT